>JAJHUR010105528.1:0-25235 GCA_027495735.1 Lutjanus campechanus
CTGCGTTTACTGAGTGCTGGCGCACTCCCGCGGACAGGGATACTTTTCCTATCGGGGATAACTACCTTGGCACGACAACTATCGGGCCTGACACTGGGACTACCATTGGAGGCGGCCAGAGAGAGGAGCCTGCACCGAAGCGGCCTCACGCTGGAGGTCTGCAGCCAGACCCCTCGGGAGGTGTACATTTGAAAAGGCATCTAATATTGTCTATGGAAAAAAAATGCTGTCGTTTGAAAAGTTTGTGCGTATCCACAAGGTGGATGGAAGACCGATTCTCACCGCTTAGCTGTATATTGCAAATGGCGACTCGCTTGTTCTGGATAGAGACGTCACTGGAGTAGTCACTCAAACATGTCTGACCAATGGGGAAGCATCCGCCCACTGCGTGATATTTGTGTCAAAATGATTCAATCAAAAAAAAAAAAAACGACTTCAAAACTTTTTGCACTTCAATCAAAGAAAAAAAGTGTTCAAATGCAATTTTTTTTTTGACTCAATTTTTTTTTGCATTTGAAACCTTTTTTCTTTGATTGAAAAGGGATTTTTTAATTGAATTTTTTTTTTTGATTGAAGTGATATTTTTTGGGATTGAATAATAAAGACACAAATGTATACCCATATTATGGCCCAAATACAAAAAAGATGACTTCAATCAAAAAAATATTTTCAATCAAATAATAACTCACTTCAATAAAAAAAAAAAAAACATTTTCAATCAAAGAAAAAAAGTGTTCAAATGCAATTTTTTGGGTCTCAAATATTTTTTTGCATTCAAACACTTTTTTTCTTTGATTGAAAATGTTTTTTTTGATTGAAGTTAAGTTTTTTTTTATTGAAAATGTTTTTTGGGGTTGAAGAAAATTTTTTTTGATTGAATAATAAAGACACAAATCTATCTCCATAGATCTGACTGTTATAGAAAATGTTGTAAAATCCTGAATCTGCTTTAAACTGGCATATACTGTATATAGAGTTTTGTTTAGTTGGTAAAGGGTTTGGCCCATGTATAGAGGCTGTAAATCCTCAGCAGTGGCCATAGGTTTGATTCCCACCTGTGGCCCTTGGGTGCATGTCTTCCCCCCTCTCTCTTTCCCCCATTTCCTGTCTACCTAATGCTGGCCATTGACAGGACAAAAAAGTTTTCCACTTTAGTGGAAAGTAGTGGTCATGCCATGTCCTACTTTTTTAGTTCCAATGTGGAATTTTAAGGGCAATATATAGTGTATCTATTTACACATATTTTTAGGGTCAGATTTTAGTGTCATGTATTGTTCAGGAAAAGTCACCACTGCAATTTTCCCACAAGGGAACATGAATGTCTTTATTTTTTGGCAATACAGTTGAAAATCAGGCAGCTGGCTACACTGGCACATTTACTGACACGTTAAAGTAGAAAGGCACTTGGAGAGTGCAGAGCACCACCAAAGCCAGTCGTCACCTCTTCTGTGATATGTAAATCTGCAAACAAAAACTTTTCAGTATTATCACTTGTTCTCATGAAGAGTAAAGTTCAGACGTTTTTCCTTAATATGTTTGGTGGAGTTTATTGCAGCTAATTCACATTTGGATGTGAGTAAATGTGAGTAAAATTAGTCATAGCCACTCCTTACTCTGAGAAAAAACTACAAAAGTGGCAATTTTACATTAAAAAACTGTCCTCAAACGCTGCATCGTGGCTACTTTATGTATTAAGTTTGACATAATGTAGGCTACCCCTGTAAACCACAAGATTGCTTGTACTTGTGAATGTGATATGGTGTCATCATATTGCTACGCTACTTACCTTTCCTACAATCAACTGGATTATAATATATTAAAGTGATACTCCACTTTGTGAGGATAAGCCATTCAGTATGTACTCACCACTGCTAAAAACATGGCATAAATGGCGTCTTTGGCGGTTAATTTTTAATGTCGCGGCTCACGGACACTTGGATTACACCACACAAGCAGGATGGAGACGTTTTGTGTTTGTTTTGTGCTCTTTTTTTAAACGTTTTATCCGTGGTCACCGTTCACTGCCATTGTACTGGATGAGGCTGCTACCCTGTTTCTCCTAAAACTCCAGGATTGTTTTGTGAACTGAAGACCTTCACCCATCATCACATCGGCATAGTGGTGAGTACATACTGAGTGGCTTATTGTAACAAGGTGGAATATCGCTTTAACGGAGTTGAAAAATAATTTGTGTATCTGCCCTGTGATTCGGATCTGCTCCAAAATTTAAAAGGTTCTCCTTTGGCCCAAGTTACAACCTTCCACCACCACCAAGTTTCATGTAATTGGGGCCAGTAGTTTTCCTTAATCCTAACAGGCAGACAGAAAACAAACAGCACCAAAGAAATAACCTCCTTGGCGAGGTAATAATAAATAAAATGAAATGAAATATTTGTCTCCCTCTGAACCAAAAATGTAAACCTCCTGGTGGCACTAGATGAAAAGTCAGGGGATTACCTGTACCAAATTCCATGGGAATCCATCCAGTAGTTGTTGGGACATTTCAGTCTGGACCAAAGTGGTGGACTGACTGACCAACAGGCCAACATTGCTGCCTTAGAGCTGCTAAAAACTTGCTTCTATATGACGACATCACAAGTGCAATGTATGTTATGATGCAGATCAGCTTTGCATGAGTCATTTGTCCCTTTGGGTGGCAGCATTCTCCTTCACAGCTGCAGTAATTTCTCTTTTCACAGAATACAGGTTCTTCTGAATATCATGCAAATTAGGTAATAGCCAACTACATTATTTAACAGTCTGGAAAACATATTGAAGTAGGTGAATTAGTGTCTATGATTGATATCATAATTCCTTTGGGGATCACATCTTCTGCTACTGAATAGACTGTTATTTCAAAAGGTATTACAGACTTTGTTTTGGCTTTGGAAGGTCAATATATCATGTGGAGTATTGAGTAACGCGTGCCTTGAAGACATTTTTATTTCTGTAACACAACACTTTTATTTCATGTGCGCAAAATATTTTCCAAGAAAATGACTACCGAGTTACAAATTCATTGAACGTTTTCATTTATTTCCTTTACCCAAGGTCAGTGTCACATGAAGGCAAACTCCAGGGACAGGGTTTATTATTGCAACACTGTGACCACATGGTGACCAATGCATTTATTTTATTCTCTCCCTGTGTGAGTAATGTGGATATTTAAATAAAATATACTCCTTCTCACAGAGACACTGTTGTTCATGTGTCGCTAGGCAATATGAGGATATTACAGTGGTCCTTTCAGTATGACACTGCTCTTATACAGGTCTGCTTTTTATTATTTGATCCAACATCTTTGAAGTTTAAGTTGTCATTTTTTACTAGTGACAGTTTGAAGGTCATATAACATCTGGAAATACATATTTTCATTTAACACATTTTTGGTTAGCTTAGCTTTACACAAGGGCTGAAAACAGGAAAACAGCAAGCCTGGCTCTGTCCCTGTCTCTTATACACATCTAGATGTGTATAAGAGACAGGTTATGTACTGGACTGTTCCTTGACTAGAGAGAAGAACTTCCATCAGGCAAAGGCTGTTAATTGCCTTAGGCCCCAGACTACCAAGAACTACATGAAAACTTTTATTTTTCATTTTTGACTTTTTCCAATATTATTTATGTATTCATAAAAACCTATGCACTAAAATAGCATCAGAATTCTTTATTCATGAGTCTCAGGGCCTCCTCACTAACTTGATCTTACTGCACATCTCATCGAAAATGATTCAGGAAGACAGAAGCCAACTCGTGTTAACTAATGGCTCGGCGTGGTGACTGTTGGAGGGCGATACTGAAAAACAATACCCACTCCATCCACTGTCTGCTCACCCTGGCAAGAGATACAGAAGTATCTGCTGCTCTACCACAAGACTCCAGAACACTTTTTTCTGAGGCTGTGAGACTCCTCAATTCATCCACCACAATCTACTATGAATAAAAGTTTATTTTAATGACTTATTATTTATTCAAGGATTGAAGGGTCCCATTCCTATGTTTGCCTTAGGCCTCGAAATTAAGATTTTACTAAAAGTGTAACTGTTTATTGTTTCCTGACGTGTAAATGCTACCTTCAGCTCTTTCTGCTATCAAGCATCCATCACTAGTTGCTAGTCTTTTCCAGTTCCTTACACCTAAAACATATGCGTAAAGTACATATTAATTCTTACGTAACATGTGGCTCCACAGATCTAATTAGATCCATTTCAGAAGCCATTCTGTGCGTGTCTTCTGTCCTGAGAAGTGAAATGTGAGTCAGGGGCATTTACACAATTAAACTGAGCACAATTTCATGGTTAAAAGCTGTGGAAAATCTCCTTATTAAGAAGGATAATTGAGCTTCTGTGGTTGTCTCATATTTACTTCCCCTGTTGTGCCTGTTTACAATGAGTCCTTCTCAGCAGACAGTGAATAAATGGGTGTTGATGAGTGGAACATTTTATCAAATTTTGATGTGTTTATGGCTGCCCTCTCGTCCTCATTGTTAATATAATGAATGCAGTCATCCTCTGGGTGGAAAGGCTAAACCACAGGCCTGTTCATGCCCACACTCAAACCTCACTGGTTGCACTAATGAAATACTCTGCCCCATCCAATGCCTTCATTGACTGGATAATTTGACTTTCTAATTAATAAATATAATATAATAATTAATAAATATTACTGTTACAGTTCAAAAGTGCTATCTATAAAAAATCTATTACTCTACCAGGAGCACATACAACATATTGTGTAAACTATTTTACACTTCATTCAGTACATTATATCTTTACTAAAGAATCGCCAGTCAGGGTTAGGGTTAGGGTTAGGCTCATATCTTCACCTGTCCTATAAATAAAGGCAGTATTAAAAAAAAAAAAACCCAGCACCAATCAGTTCTTTATTAAAAAGCTTAACATCATAGCCATGTTTGACACATTATAGCATTATAAGGCTAATGTGATAGCAAACAATTGCTAAGGCTAATGATAAGGCTAACCTGTTAGCAAACGGTTACCTATATACAATCAATCTGTTGAATTTAAGTCCAATATTAGCTCTCCGCCTGTTTTGGCCTACAACGACTGGCTCTATGCCTTCGGCAGCTAGTTGCTAACGCTGATGGTGTGCCATGTGGTGCTGGGCAGGTAGCGTAGAGTCCGCTTGACAGAGGTTTTTTGGTTTTTGTCTGCTAGGGTTGACCAGTGAGACTGAACCACAACAGTTAAATTGCAGGCCATAAAACCAAAAAATGAGCTTAAAGATACTGAAATGCTCCACAGAGCTGAAAGTAAAAACATGTTTTTTCTCTGTTTTTTCTATTCAGCAGTGGATTTGGTCTTCAAAGGTATTTTTGCAGTCTCACATCAATCTATTTTTATGCATGGAATGATTATATGTTTACCCAGGGTGAGGCCAATATTTAAATTCAGTATTTCCACACACTTACACCAACTGCGCATTTATGCTATTCTTCACTGGAACATATGTTTAGTCAGTTGTGTCTGGCAAAGTCTATGGAATATCTTTAAAAATATTTAAAGGACCGGTATGTAGGATTCAGAGGCATCTAGTGGTCAGCTTGTAGATTGCAAAAACATGTTTGCAATTATTTTTTAAAATGCTGCTGAGATCACAAGTTAATTATTTTGTTATTTTGTTAAGACAACAAGATAATCAACCTATTATCACAAGAAAACAAAATGCATACTTAAGCTCTTAGCTGCTGGTCTAAGCAAAGAAATGGGAGTTGCTATTTCTTGTTTTGTTTTCTTGGGATAAGGAATTAAATTAAGATGAAACATGAGACAACAAGTTGTTTTTTTAATCTCAGGATAACAAAATAATTATCCTGTGGGCTCATAGTAAAAGCATTAAGAAACTTATTGCAAGCATGGCTGTTCTTAGCTTCTGTAGTGTCTGGATAATAGGTGAAGAAATAATGTTGAGGTCACAAATGGGACTATTACATTTAGTCGTTTCATTCATACGTTTATAAAATATTGAGTAGTGCAGTTTCAGTCACGTGTACGAGAGTATCAACAGGTTAATGTCATTGCATTGCATCTGCTATAGTTGAGCTGAAAAGGTCTCTGCTAAACATAGAACCAGGCAACATGTCATCCTCTGTGAATGCTATGATCAGAAAAGCATGTGTTGTTTTTATAGTGAGGGATGGAATAACTGATAAGGAGCCATCACTCTGTGATCTGGACCAACACATGCGTTGTGATGTTTTTCTCTTTTGTCTACTGTGATATTATTGAGACTACAGATGGAGAACAATCCACAGTCTTCCCTGATCTGGTTGCAGGGCACATGTAGTCTACATGTGGTGTCTTTTATCAAGATCATGTTATAGGAACCACAAGATGAAAAAAACAGCAGGGCAGCACTGAATGAGACTGAATGGTGACTTAAAGAAAACTCACAAACAGCTGCCGTGAAGTAATCTGTGAGCCTCAGACATGACGTGTTGGAGACAACTTGGCCACTGAGAAGGCTTCAAATGTTTATTAATGAGCTCCTCAGACTCACCACAGTTATGTTGCTGGATGCTTATAAAGACATGATCTAACTCTCTAACCTTCTCAAGCCCGTCAGATTACAGCCTGCAGATCACTTTGTAATGTCATCTAAGATGGTATTGTCACAGATGTTAATCGTCATGATACGTCAAGAGTATTTGAGAGTGAGGCAGTGGTCACGTTCACAGAGTTTTTCTGGACTGCTGCGGAAGTTGTGTTGGAAATATTACCATGATGGTGAGGCCAAACGCAAGTCAAAATCATTAATGGTCCGATACCCAACATTTGTGGTACGGATATCTTTTTCTCTGCGTCTCAAGAGCGAGATCAACACAAAGGCAGTGAAGCTATCGGAGCACTAAGTGATTTAGCAGAAGGAAATTGGTTGTCTAATGTCTACAGAGAGGTTTGTGCAGAGGTATGCTTGCAAGTTTTCCATGATTGCATGTTCAAATCACAATAAATATCCCTCTCTGCTGAGCTACTGAGCCCGAGGTAAAATGTTCTGTTGCCCTGCCAGATGCAATTGCCATTTAGAGAGCCTGGAGAGGCGCTTACAGTGTAAAATACCTGCAGTGGTGCTTACTGCTCAAACCACTAGAGGGGAGAATCTGGGTCCTTGGGCTGCAGAGCTGAAAGATTGAATATGTATCATAGATGAATATATGGGCTGCCCGCCTGGTGTTAAGCCTTGATAGAATGACACCAAATAAGGATTTTCTACCAAATAGTACAGCTCACCTTGACTTGACTCACACTTTTTGGCTTTTCCATTACAGAAAGTATTAGGTACCTGGTATTTTTTGGTATCAACTCCATTGAGGTTCCAACAGGGCTTTTCCATTGGTACTTTTGACCGAGTCAAAACATGCTGTGTTGATTTTCATTTCCATTGTCAGATATAACATGCCGAGCTGTGCCAAATCACGCCTGAATGGACCATCTCTGGCAAAGGGCCTAAGCACACCTGACCTGCCTTCAAGCAGGTTGTGGTGACATCTCATCTTCTGCAGCCAAACCAAGATGACCTGCACAGACTCAACTTGTGTGTGCAGGAGAGCAGAAAGAAAGACGTATTTTTTTTTGCTTCATGTTCTGTTCTTTACTGTTTCTCATGTTAAATTACTCCTACTCCTTCTTGATTTTGTTGCTTCATAATAAAAGCTTTGAAAAAACAAAATAAAAGGGACTTTTATTGTGAATAGTTTGCAGAAAATGAAACGTGTTTACCTTTTTTTTTTTTTTTTTTTCTTTTACAGCCACTTGACTCAAGACAACAACGTATCAGTTAAGGACACACCTTCATGCAGGTAGCCTTGTAATGGAGATGCGCTGATGTGCTGGGCTGACATCCTCAAGTCAAACCAAGCTGACGCACGTGTATGGAAAAATCGCTCATATGAGCTAAGCTGATACTAAAAGGTGACATACTGTAGACTACTGATCAGTCAGAGAGTATCATCTTTAGAATCATCACTTGCATGACACAGGACATCCTGCACAAACCTAAACTGTTTTCATAATTATGTTGTGGTAACAAACACGGATGCCTAGATTATGTTCACTGACAATGTTTCTCTAAAACAGTTCATTTATATAACACACTGGATTCGCAGCAAGGTGACTTGGGCGGATTGCGGGCGTACCAAGTGGAGTACTTTTAACACCACAACACAATATGCATATAAACACGAGGCTGATGCCCAGTAAAAAGGCACTGAACACATATTTTATGCACATTTTGTAACTTCGGTGGAGCAGAGTGTGCTCTACAGCCCAAGATCAGCTCACTCTGCTCTGGGTTACTCTTCCCTCACTTAACCCAACAGCTCGTAAGCAAGAAGGGAACTTCTTGGAATTTTTCTGCAGTGTTTTTGTGGGCAAGCTTTAATCCCTCTGCTCTGATGGCAAACACCTGTCTGCCCTGAGCAAGAAGATCGGAAATACTCACACACATCGAAGGAAAACTGCAGATTGCACTGAAAATTCTTCTGTTCATTTGCTGCTGGATGCTTTGAATTGCACGGACAATATGGAGCTTATATAGAGTGATGCTTCAGTGTCGTCGCACCACTGCAATGCTGACATGCCGTTTGTGGTCTAGACATGGGGTGACAGTGAATGCTGCAGAGCAGAGGAAAAGATGGCCATTGAAGTTGTCAATCTGGCAGTAAATGTACATCGTAGATCACAGTTTGTCAGTGAATAAAGGCTGTAGCTTCTGAAGACCAAAGCACCTGTCTGCTGTTTCCCAACTGCTGGAATAGCGTTGCTATGACGATCAGCTCTGCAGGGGAAAACAAAGTACCAAAAGTGAGCCAAAGTTGGTCGAGCCATACCATGCAGTGGAAATACAGTGAAAGTGCATGCACCTCCTTGACACATGTGCCCTCCACATGCATATTTACATTATACATATCAAATCTGCAGGAATGTTCATGATCAGTGTAGTTGGGTTTCCTTGAATCTCCAGTAAAGGAACTTTTTGGCTTCTTGAAGAAAATAAGTGAATTCTTCTTGAGTTTACATTTCTATTTATTGCCCCTCCTGTCTCCAGGAAGATTTTCCTCACCATATAAGAACTGTGTCATAAACTCAGCCGTACGGTAAATGATATCATCGGAATAAAGAACCGTCGTGTAAAAACAGCTCAGAGCAGTTCTGAAATTCTTTTCACTCTAGATAATTTGCAGCGCAGACAGACACCATATGGGATTGTATTTGTGGGGCCATAATCCCAACACAGCTCCAGCATAAAAAAAACGTGACAGTAAATTCTTGCCATTTCATGTTCTGACGATGTGTGTAACACGGAAATGAGAAAAAATACTTTACCTCATTTTATAAATCGTGCTTAGAAGACCCTGGAGGTCAACACACAACCGCAGAAAAGAGCTCGACACACGAGGCTGCTCCCAGCGTGTTAATCCCACTTTCCAAAAGGTTTTTTTCAGCTCAGTTGAGTAGACTTTTGGCTGTCAGGTCCCCTATTACTGTAGAGGTATAGACACAATCAGCTTTTCCATGTGGTGGACATTCCAGGCCACATCTGCTTTCAATAATGCCACATGTCCAGCTGTTTGAGACCTATAGGCTACCAGTCTTTTCCCAGTCAGCCCACTAAAGCTATAGATGTGAATGTCACCAAATTCATGCAGCACTGTGTTGGCATTTAGAATAGTGTTTAAAAATCAACATATCTAGTCAGATTAATGAGAAAGATGATATTTTGTTGCAAGCACAAGATTAATGCTTCACGTCTGAATCTACCAGGCAGAAGCAGAGACAGCAGAGAGTCCAGGATTAATTTAATTGGTGTTGTTTACACATTTCATAACACCATAACCACATTTATTATTAAAGTAGCACCCAGAGGATTGTCATTTGCTTGTAGATGTTAAGAGAAATTACAGCTCTCTGTGGAAGGAAGTGAACATACATCATAGTGACCGAGACATCTGCTTTTGACGTACAATTTAAATCAAAAGAAACAACCATGTCTTTGCTTGTCTAGCCACAGCCGTGTGATGAGCCTCACATCCCGTCAGTGTGTTATTTCCTTCATCTCTACACGTGCACTACAACTGCACTAGGACAGAGTTGTGAGATAAAATCTGCATCAGATATCATCAGCTGCTCCCTGGCTTCTGTCAAAAGTTGAACTAAACAAGGGCATATACAATGTATGACCCTCAAGGACTACAGGGGGGTATTATCTTGTCTTAATCTCTACAGATCTATTAAAACCTCCAGCATATATTTATTTAAAGTTGCCCTCCACTCAAAAATGTGTTTATCTCGTTCTTACTGTATTTCATTTGGATGTTTGATTCACTATGCAGAATTATGTATGTGCAGAGTTTGACACTAGAAGGCTGTTTTCACATTCATCTGCTGAAGGGGGGGAGTTTCCCTTTGCTCACATTACTCCTGTTTATGTGGGAGGCAACCGGTTCCCATAAAAAGTTCAGGGAAGGTTTTTACTCTTTATCAGATGTGGGGAAGTTAACCACATGTATATTTGCCAAACCAACCAGTAGTTAGTCATCAAGTCTTTTCTCTTGTAAAACCCTGTTCTGGTTAAGAATAAATCTCACCTTTATGTCAGTTGTCCAAGTTTGTGTTCAAATGTGGAATGGGCTTATTGTCGTCCCTGGCCTTGACAGAAAGAAACACCTACTATGAAAAGTGGTTCTCACTAATGACAAAGTACAGTATCAGTGGGTACTTGCCCTCCGGCCTCAGGGGGCAGTAATGAGTTTATCTTGGTGCACCACAATGGTGTACTTGAAAACTCACTTGGATAAACGATACATTGCTTTCCATGCAATAAAACAGTTCCACATAGAGCTACGCTCACCTTAAAGAGACTTGGATTGGACTGAGACTTGGATTTACTTGCATGATTTCAGTAAATCACAACCAGTTTGAAAGGTAACCCTGATCCAAAGTCAAGTCTGTTTAATTTATGGAGTCCAGCATCACAAATTGGGAGGCTTTAGACCCTCATTTCATATCGGGAAAAACACAGTCAGTTTACCGTTTAGACCCAGCTAGCCTTAGTCACATGCTTTGCCTGTGATCCAAACTGACCCCATATTGGACAGGTATATTTAATACCTTTTTTTATGTGTGCTATTGAGCCCAACCCATTGACTGCTTTGTTTGGTGTAGTCCCACTGGTAATAAAATTAACAGCTTATCAAGTTGAGGCTGTAGCATTCTCCACCTTGCTGACTTAATACTTGTTAGTGGGAAGAAAATTGGACCACCATCCCATAAGTGCTGAGTGGGTGAAGTAATGTCTTGTCTTAAACTTGAACAGCTTAAGGCTCCACACAAAAGTATTATAAGGTCTAGCAACCATTTCCATTAATACCCCGTCCTAATATTTATTTTTGTTTTATTTTATACTATTATTCTAAAATTAATTTTTTTAAAAAGAATAATAATACAGTAAGCATACAGCATACAGTTGCCCACTTACACATCCAGAAGATAGGGAGCAAAATTAACCTTACTTTGGAGTCATGTTTCTCGCCACCTGGTAAATGTCTAATATTCACTCTTCTTTTAGCTCTGTTTTTGATCTCCGCTAACTCATGAGTCAAATATGTGGCTCTTTAGCTGCTAAAAGCTTCACCAGCTAGTTTCAAAGGCCCCGATTAGGTAGAGCGCAGTTTTGGCAGTAAAAGGCATCTTTTTTCTATAAGCAGTGAGCATTTTGCGCACTGGTAATGCGCCCTTGGTGCCTCGCATTTCAGACATTCAGTGTACCTTGCGTTTTTGCAGGAACACTCTGCATGCCTCAACTTGAAAAAAACTTCAACCAAAAGCTGAACCCAACATCATTTGTGTTTTATTCCAAATGGATTATTAAGTGACTCACGAGGCTTCTGTGGTGGTGAGGACAAACTTTACAGATGCTTGGAAATAACAATCATGGATGACAAACTAGTGGTTTATGTTACTGGATAACAACATTAACAGCATTTCAACAGAAAAGAGCAACCTGGAGGCATACTTGAGATTTCAGGTAAATTGTTTTAATTCATACAGTTTGTGGTTTGTATTAAGTAAACGTTAGCTCACTTTCAATGTCTCTGTGGGCAAACTGCCCTGTGATTTCTCTTCTTTCTGAGGGTTTCACACAGATCTGTCTAGTGTAGTATTTGAAAACAGCCTCTCACCCTCAATCAGAGACAGAGCAAGTGTCCTCCACCTATCCATTTTCTATGTAGATCTTTAGGTAGCTAAGTGTCTACTAACTAGGTAGTAACTACTTCCAGTTAACCACAATATAAAGGTAGAAATCTGAGTTTAAAAGGCACAAAGCTGCATTTTAAAAACAAAAAACATCAGCTTTAACAAAAAGGCAGTGCAGTGCGCCTCGCATTTTGCAACCTGCCAGACGCGCTCTGTCTGATTAGGATTAGGAGTTTTAGGACTTTTTTTGCTGAAAACAGCTGCCTGCTGCTGCCTTAAACAAAACAATGAGACCTGTGAGAGTGGACCACAACAGTAAAGTTGTGGACAGAAAACCAAATCCGTGAGCTGAAAGACGCTGTAAAGCTCCGTAGAGCTGGAGGGACATCCATTACCATATGAGCAACCCCTTTCTGTATTTTCAATGAAAGACAAAGAATTAGAGCTTTTTTTTTTTTTTTTTTTTTTTTTTAAAGTAGTAGGTTATTGAAATTTTTAGTGCAAAAACATAGGAGACAGTATTTTTATATGTCAAACATGTCTGAAAGGGATCTTTCATAGTTTGCTTACTGTGTTGTGTTGTGTGTTGTTATGGTACATTTATCAAGAATGAAGCTTCCTCCAGGTAGTTAATAAATGGACTTGGTGACATGATGACATGTCATTTTAAAGCACTAAAAGGTGTTTTTAACACATCAGATCAGCGCACCAGAGTCTTGTTTCAATCTCTCATCAGCAACCTATTGGCAGAACCCCAGAGGAAAATTTCTGATCATTCCTCAAACATGGAATTTGCCAGCTGTTGCTAAAGATACACACCACAATTACAAATGTTATTTTCATTAACAAGTGCAAGGTTCAAGGTTCAAGGTTCAAGGAGTCTTTATTGTCCCCATGGGGCAAATCGCTCTACAGCCAGCAGTAACCAAACAGTCAACAAACACAGGGTAACAATAACATATATCACAGAAGACAACAATAAATAGAACAATAAGATTCCCTTTCAGTTCACTAAGGATACACAATACATTCAAAATTAAATGACACCTGCCTCTTTTATCCTACTCTTCACAAAGTGAAAAAAAACCCACAGGAATTTAATGGAATCAACTAATCTTTCCTCATTAACTTCACATAAATATACAAGTTTAATTTTTCTGTGTCGTCACACCACTGCAATTTTTTTTCAAGTTAAATAAACTTAAAATGTCTAGTATTTATTTTCAGAACACTTCAAAACTTCTCAACAAAAGTTCTTCTGACATGAAGCCTTTTGATTTGAATATATAATGAAATTTTTCTTTGTGTCTGCAGTACACTTTAAGAAAGGTCATGGTTGCTTTTTTCGTTAATAGTTAAACTATTGCAAACCATGATGAAGGTTAGTATTGAATGAAGTCCCTACCTCCTCACATTTAAAACATTTAAGCACTTTGTCTAATCGTAAAACAGACTTTTCAAACTGAGAAAATGTGAAAGGAAATCAAATTTGTTTGTAATGTTCATCAGGGTGACTGAAAAGTTGTTGGTTCAACTTAATATCTTAGGTTTATTGAGCATGTCTTCTTGAGTACACAGCACACGAACTTTTGTAAGTTAAAACAAATAGTTTGTTTTTACAGTGCATGTTATTCTGTTTTCCCTGGCTGGTTAATGTGTACCTTCATGTAATGTGTCATCTACTCTGTCTATTACCACCTTTATCTTTGTACTAGCTGTCAAGTAAATATTCTCTCCCCTCATCAAACCAAAATAGCCCTTTGCCATCAACTTGCCATCACTGACTTGAGAATTCATGTGGTGATAGAGTCTGGACTCGTTTGACCCTGGTTCTCATCTGGACTTTGGAACTGTGTCAAGCTGCCCTGGAGGGGAGCTGGTCAGACTGGAAAGATCCTTTCCTGGGGTGCTGCAGAGGGACTGCAGCCAATTGTTCTTCTAGCTGTTTATTTGTCTTTTCCCAAGCAGTCTTTTACACATTCCTTGTCTTTTCCCATGTTTGTTGCATTTGGTGGTTTAAGATAAGACTAATTATTGGATTTTCCTGCCTGCTGAACAAACGGCTGCTTTTAATCATCTGATGGTCAAACTAAATCACAGAAGTCTCAGTCCTGGGACTGGAGTTCTGATTTACAGTAGTAGACAAGCTCTGCAAGTATACATCCAACTGCTAAAGTCAATAATGCCTTGATCTGCACCCAGCAATGTTAAACTGTTTTACAGATGAGGAGCACACAATGCTGTTTCTCAGCAGATAAATTCACCCCCTGCAGCAGTGTCAGCATTTTCAAGGTGACAGCTGATGCTCAGAGGTCAAGTTCTCTTGTGTGTTTAAACGGTCCCGTTCAATCAAAGGGGTCATTCTCTTCTCTGATCCCTCAGGCCAGAAGCATGCTGCAGCTTCCACTGGTCTGCGCAGATGGTGGGGAGTCACGCCATGGAATTTGTTGTATTCTGTCCAAGAGGCAAACATGATGCACTAACTTTTAGCTTCAACTTAAAGGACCAGTGTGCAGGATTTAGGGGAAACTAGCAGTGAGCTTGCAGACACCTCACCTCTCCCTCCCTTTCACACGTGTATGAAAGAACCTTTGGTGGATGCAAATTCATGAAAAACACTAAAGACTGTATCTGAGTCGGTGTTTGGTTCATCTGTTCTGGACTACTGTAGAAACATGGTGGTGCAACACGACGGCCTCAGCTGAAGAGGAGTTAGTTGAATGTTTCAGGAAGGTTAGTTTAGAAACCTTAGTTGCATTTGTGCATGTAGTTATTGAAACATTTTGGAAATGTTATGTTGAACAGAAACATTCAGGAAATGTTAAGGTAATGTTATGTTTTAGCTCGGAAGAGCTCATTCTAAGGTAATGAAAACACAACACTTCTTATTTTCAGGTGATTCTACACTAATTAAAACATCCATATGAGTATTAAATTCAATTTCTGCCACAGTCTGCCAATAAATGCCCCTAAATCTTACACACTGGTCCTTCAATTTGATTGTTTTTGTGGGGTTTTTTAAAATAATGCTGCATGGAAAATGTTTGTTTACACTCAGCTACATCTTTGTCAAATTTCTGACTAAAGTTGAGCTTGTATGATTGTCAGAACTCCCCCAGTCAGGTGGACAATAGATTTAGATTTTCCACTGGAAAGGCTTTTCAAAATAAAACACAACTATGAAGAACTGTAAAAGTGCTGCTGTGTCAGCAGTTTAGAAGCTGAATTCCAGATAAAGAGGGCTCCCATAGGAGAGGGATTTTCCAGCTTGAAAAGTACTTGTTCTTGACTCGTCAAATTACTTGTAAATGTAGAAAGATGTACAGCATCAGTGTTTTCTTGTTCCTCTGTAGGTTCCTGCAGTGCACCCATAGAAACCCATACTGATACATCTTTAAAGTAGGAGTGAGCTTACATAACAGAATGAAGTTAAAAGCTATACAGTGGTGCTTGGCAATAATAATGGAAAATAACTAAGTGTGGTTAACACTTCCATATGCCATGACCAAAGTATTTATGAAATTATACCTTTCCAGACATTCTTTCAATTCATGCCCCAGATATGCCATCCAGGCTCTCATCTTGTAGCTTAACAAGTTGCCATAATTTTTATTTCAAGTCTCTCACTCCAAAATACTGTCATACATACTTTCCACTGTACAATTTATATGCATTTCTTCAGAAACCGTGACGACAAGAAGAGGAGCAAAGACACAGTAATCCTGTAGGTTTCTGCACTGCACAGACTAAAGTTACTGAAACTTTTTGTGAACTGCTTTCATATCCCTCTGCAAGGGTGGTGCAGTTTTAGTGCAAAGGTAGAATTATAGGATTTGTCATTTGTTTGTAAACAAACCAGCAAGATAATTGATTTTTGAGTCTCACATACCAACATTTTGGGTTGGTGATGATGCATCTATGTTTGCTTTGCGTTGTTTTGGAGGGTCTGTCAGAAGTGTGGAAGTTCTGCATAGTTTGCCTTTAAACGTTCCAAAACTTACTGAAAACAGAACTAATAGATTTTATATTATGTCAAAGACATATATTGTGTTGTAGAGATATCTACTGAGGTAAGAATGCTGACCGGCTAGCCTCGGCTCATCCTGTCTCATAATATCACTTTGTATCACAAGAGGTACTGCATTCCCTGTTGTCAAACAGCAGCTTCCCCGGGACTTCCTTCCGCACAGGCTTAACAAATGTTATTGGAGTAACTGGATCAAATCCTGATTGTGAAACGAGTCATTTCTTGGGGGTTGGGACGCTCAAAATATGTTGCTGCTTCCTTCACAATATAAGTTTATGGGAAGAGGTCTTTTTGAGCCGCAGTGACATTGCTATATCACGGTTTGGCCACTATTCAAATTTGCTTCAAAGCCTGGTGCTCTTCCTGTGGGCTTGGTGTGAATACCTACACCCCCCGGTGCTTCGAGCTCCCAGTCCCACCAGTCAGCTAATGGGACAGTTACTATCTGCACAACTAACTGAGCTCACTAGCCAACGGCTGCTGCACCCTACATGTTTGGAGTAAAAATTTGGCAGATGGCCAAAATTTTGCAGTTCTTACATATTTCTCCTTTAAAGCTATAATCTGAAAATGTTCACATTCAGACCCTGAAATCCTTGTGTTTCCTGTTAGATACATTAGAGAGTGAGGAGGGAAGTCCATAAACATGACTAAACATAATGTCATTAAATCTTAAATATTGCCTTCTTCATCTTCATTAGCTATGGTGATTGTATAGAAGTGAAGATAACAGATTCCACGATCCTACGACACGTAACAACATCATCAAACTATGTTTTTAATTTTTGTTTTAATGTGAGAGGCCCCTAGCTGCAGAAGTTGTATACTGAACCAAGCAAACAATCTGTTAGTCCATCTTCATAGTTTCATTTTTTAAAAACTCATAAATAAATAGTTTTCTAACATAGCTGGGCATTGCAGTTTATAGCCACTCACTCAAATAAGATAAATAAGATATTTGGGGTTGACTTAAAAAAAACAGTCACCTAGTGCAACGACGTGGCTCATTGATGTTTTTGGACAGTAATGGAGCTGTATGGCAGAGCGGAATAAGATGTATCAGGTTTTAGCTACATGTAGGATCAAGTCAGTGTTGGTTTTGGTCTTTTCACAGGATCTTTTGACAATGAGAAAAATAGTGAATATTGTTGCCATGTCCTTTAAACAAAGAGGTTCTCTCAGGCTGAAGCTGTCCCATCTTTTCTGTCAGCACAATATTGTGTTTCTGGGACTGTTTGTAATCCATCATTTTGTGATTGCTATCCTGAGTGGCACTTAAACAGGAGCTTGTCCAGCTATCATTTACCGTCATCAAAACTGGAATGTCCATAACTCCAGTAATTCCTACGTTGGAAAACTAAAGGGCTAAAGCCACATAAAATCACATCCCCATATTTCTGCAATTGCATAAAAATATCACTCACTCTTGACCACAACCCCTCAATGGGCTTAAAACAATATTATGATGGAAACTGAGCAATACAGTCCTGTCTAAATGTGGGACTTCAAAGCTATAAATTTTAAGATTTTCCACTTCTTCTGTTTTTTTTCTGTCGCAGATTACAACACTGCTCAGATTCTTTGCACATACAGCCATACATTTCAAACCTTTTTCTATCAGCAGTTGTGTTGATACTATTTTATTTTGGCAGATAACTTGCTCAGTTTAATTTCCAAAGTAGACCTCATCAAATTTATCTACCATCAAATTCAAGCATCACACATCTGTCAGATATGTTGCTGGGTGTTGAAAGAAACCTGGTCAGAAAGTGGAGTTAAAAGAGCAGCTCCTGTCTGAGAGGTCATACCAGCAGATGTTTGAGTGATTCATGTGCTGATCTGGGACGTGAAGGACATTTATTTGTCCTCTGTAACACTGCAGTGTGATGCCTTCATCAGGCCTCGGTCCGGCTGGATAGCTGACATTCCTGACTGTCAGTCAGACATGATCTGCACACACAGCACACACACAACGTTACTCTCCCTCAGGAAGACTTTTCTGCTGAACTTCTCAATGATACAAAACACCCCTTGTTTTATCTGAAAAACTTTTTCTGTGTGTGGAGATTAAAGTCAAAAGAACTTTAGATAGTCCCATAGGACTTGAGTGCTGCTTGAGTACTTTTTAAACATGTTTGACATTGTCTATTTTCAGATACACTCAACCGTATACTCAAGGTAAACAGAATCTAACAACTCACATGGTCTATTTGCAAGCTTCAACTGGTACATATCTCTCTAAAGTTTGACTGAATTCTAACAAAGCTATTTCTCTTTAATCTGTTTTTTTTTTCTTTCAACCACCCGGCCAGACCAGCCAGATGCAAATGCAAATCAAAAAATACCGTATATTTAAGCTTTGATAAACAAAGGAAAACAGTTGTTCAAGCTTATTTGTATTTAAACTTAGATGATCAATTTCTGCAGATGACACAGTCTTGTATGCTTGTATGCAAGGTACTTGGTGAGCACAGACCTCCACCATGGCCCATTTCCCTATCTAGTGATGCTAACAAAGTGAAAAATTATTAGTGTATCTACTGCATGATTCAGATCCGCTACAAAATGTAATGAATTCTTCACCTATGCTACACATATCTACCAAGTTTCATGAAAATCTGGCAAGTAGTTTTCCATAATCTTGCTGACAAAGAAACATACACAATCTTCATGTAGGAGATAACAATGATAAAACTGAAAAGTCATGCCTTATTAGCGCTTCTTTCTGCAATACTTGAGATGTGTGTGTTCTTTGGGTCAATAGAGGTGAGATTAGGCAAACTAATACAGTACGCTTTCAAAGTGAGCAAAGCCTGGCTGCTAAATATCCTCAAACCTGTGATGTGTTTGTTCACCAGCTGGAGTTGAACATGACCAGCTCAGTCTCCGTGGTGGGCCACACTGGGAGACCTCACGTTATCAGCGCCCATCAGACATCCATTCACCCAGAGGGTCTGTCAAGCATGCATTTTGTACAACACAGCCTGAGACAGACTGCACGCCATATGACCAGTCAACAAAGAAGTGAGACAGATAAGCGTGCCATTACACAACTTTACTTTTACAATCGGTGAAACAGCGTTACACAGAGGTGACTCAGCCAACGTTTGCTACAAAGGACGTGCCGGCGCCAAGTCTGCTAATACTCAGAGTGTTACTCAGACCGCAGCTGCTGAAATTAATCTTCACTGTCCAACACAAGTGTGATGAATATGGAGTCAGAGTAGGGTCATAAAAAAAGAATAAATCTGTAGAAGAATAGGAAAATAAATATAAAAAGCAATAAATAAAAGTCAATAAGTTGTAAAAAAAAAAAAATTTAAAAAAAATAAAATTTAAAAAAAAGAAATAAATAAAGGAATAAATAAGGTCTAAACCAAAAAAATATGGAAATATAAAGACAAATAAAATATGAAAGTACTTTTCATTTTCATTTATTTATTTGTTGGTTTAATTTAATTTAATTTAATTTAATTTAATTTAATTTAATTTAATTTAATTTAATTTAAGCAATACAGAAAAAAATGGTATTAAAAAGGAAAAATATTATACAGGAAAAAGAATGAAATTTATATGAAAAACCTACATATACAATTTTACAAATATATAAATACATACACATGAAAATACATAAACAAATAAATGTGAATTATGACCATTCTTATATTTATTCTTTTATATTTTGTTATTTCCTCATTTCTTTTTCATCTTTTTATTTATTCTTCTTTGTCCCTTTTTCCATTTATTTAGTCTGTTACATATTTACTCCATTTTATGGCACTCTTATGACTCCTATGACAGAGTTTAAAAGTGCATTAAGTTAAAAAAAACAAAAACAAAACAAAATAACAATATAAGTACACATAATGTAATAATACACATAATTGTACTTTTTATATAATTTATTCAATATAATTATATTCAATTTTAATCATATATATTACCACTAGTGTCAGTAATACTGTCAATACACTCATTATTTAACAGGTACATATAATATCCTGCTGCTGGCAGATGATTTGACCGCTCATTCAAAAGGTCAAACTTTATTGACTAGTTAAACGTAACAGTTTTAACAACAGGTTAACATTTTACAACCACACTACAGAGCAGCTTCCTTCCTCAGACTGTGAGACTCCTCAATTTGTCCTCCACACTCCAAAAAATAGTTTGTTTTTATGACTAATTTTAAAAAAAAAATCCATTTATACATAATTTTTGTTTTGTGAGTATGAGCATAAAGGGACTACAAATTGCATTTCATTACAACCCTGTGCTGTGTAATCATCAATAAATGTACTTTGGCTGTTGAATCGTCACCTACCTCCCACCTCTGGCCCTGCGACTGAAAACACCACAGCACACACACACACACACACACACACACACACACACACACACACACACACACACACACGCACACACACGCACACACATATTACACACACACTCTTTGAGGTTGTGGTTGTTTGTGTTGCTGAGGTGTACAGTAGTAGCAGTTGTGTGCAGACAACAGAAGCTGCGGCACAGGCTGGGAGACATGAGAAACCCTGAGGAGGAAAACGGGATTGTAATAAATCCCTCAGCTGAGGGAGAGGAAGCTCTATAAAAAACTGCCCTCCATTAAAAACACTCAGCTGTCAGGGCTCGTCTTTGTACTCAGCGCAGAGAGTGATTTCTTTGTCAACCTCTTTACTGCCGGTGCTTTTCTAAGAGCAAAAGTTAATGGAGCAATTAAAGTTGCTGTTTGTTTGGGCACTTCAGATGAAGTTTTGGCAAAGAGGGCAGTTATATAATGTCATATGATAACATCTGTAAGTCTTACTTTTTGTCATGTGCAGTAAAACGTGTATGTGAGGGGATTTAAAGATATGCACATATGTAAAATTCAACTTCTCAGCCATGCTAGTTGCATAGCAGTGGATTGTCATGAAATTTAGTACGCAATGAAAATCCCGTCAGGATGAAATGTGGTAACCTTTGTGTTACTTTGGCATTAGCTCAGATCCAAAGTAACTCTTTAAAAGACTCAGTCAGTCAGACAATAACACCAACAAACTAACTGATCTAAGCAGCGGTAAACCAGCAATGAATGCAATAAATGCAGAGATTGAATCTGACTGTGTAATTGTACTTTGTACGATTGTATATGTCACAATAAAGTTGACTTTTACCTTTAAATCTTACACATTTGACCATTAAGCTGCAGAACTGTGTTATTATCATTATTATTAGTGGTAGTACTACTAGTAGTATTATGACATTGGCTTTCTAGTCAGTTCTAGTTTGGATGATTTTAACAGATATTTTCTAAACGTATTTTTTATGGATTTGTAATGTCTTTTCTATTGATTCACTCAAGAAATGTTCATGTCCATCAAAGGTGTTGAAGTGTTTAAAGTTATGAAACAGTCAGTCAGTTATGAAGTCTGTGGGTAAAATGAATAGCACTTTTACTGCTTCCAGAACCAGTGGACCCTGAAATAGCTCCTGCCACTTCATATCTACATTGGCCAATAGCATGAAAAAGTGCATTAAAAATATCTGGACCAAAAAGTTGCTAGTAAATTTGCACACAGTATCTAACCTGCAATATTACATTTATTTGTGATGTTTCAGCACTAGACCTTCACAGGCAAAACCTAATTTGCAAATAAATATAATATGAATGAATTTATTTAGCTATGTTAAATGCTGCTGTGACCAGCAAGCTTTTTCTCTGTTAGATCTCTCTAGATTTTCAGAGACGTCTAATGAGCTGTAAGTGATATGCTCTTGGTTTGTTTGGAAAAAGCAACAAGTGGAACATGTGGGCCTATACACCACTAAAAATTTACCTTCCAACTAGTCTTGAGGCGTGATGGAGACAACAGTGTAGAGGCTGCTGACAAAGCTCCAGTTAATCCTTTTGATGTTTCAAACAGCAGGGGCATGATTTGTGTTTTAGACAGGTCTGCCAGCAGGATTTAGAGCTTTAGTTGTTTTGGGTTTTCCAACACTTCAGATGTCAATGTCACCTTTTGAAGTGCTGAGATCAAATTACCACATCGCAACCCTTAATCCACGAGGAAGATGTCCTCATCCTCTGCTCTCTCTGGAGATGTTTCCTGGGGATACATTCATACTCTTGTGTTGATTGTCATCTCTTTGCATTCTGTTGTCAGTTTTCTGAATTGCTGTGTCACTAGTTTGTCAGAGTCATCACATTAAGCCACTGGGTAATGAGCTTCAGTGGCAGGAAGTCTAGTCTTAGTTTTCTTAATGGACGTTTTAAAGTTCACATGTATTCAGGACACTGATGTGTTGTAGCTATGGTAACCAATTAATTGACCAGTTTCACATTCCCCAGTGGCACTCGAATGATCAGTTTTAATTAGAGTGTTTCTGGGATACATCAGCCCGGACAGCAAACTTAAGTCAAATATTGTGAAAAGTTCTAATGAGATTACAGTGATTTATGGAAACTAATTGGGCTCTGTTGTCATTATTTGGATTACTGTTATCATGGGCTAATTCTTCATGATACATTGACTTCTTGGCGTCTGCCTTACTTGGTCAGTGGGCTTATGTGTCAGGATCCAGATGCGAGAATGGAAGCTTTATGAGTCTGCATTGACCATGAGGGTGCTGGCCAGAAGGCTCCCAACCAATTGCTCAACCCCAGATTCAGGAGGAAAATTGCAGATTATGTCTTAACTATGGAACTGTGGATCAGCTCTTTACCCTTGCAGGGTTACTGGGGGGTCATGGGAGTTTTATTATCTGGTCTACATGTGTTTTGTGGAATTGAGGAGGACCTATGGCTGTGTCCCCCCACAGGATCCTGTGGGGGGTACTGCAGGAGTATTGGGTACCAGGGCCCTTTGTACTAGTTATCTGGCCCTTTTATAACCAAAGTAAGAGCTGTGTCCGTATCCTCGGCACAAACTCATTCTCAGTGGGTGCTGGACTCCATCAGGGCTGCCTCTTGTCTCCAATCCTGTTAATGATTTTCATGGACAGGGTCTCAAGGTGCAGCCAGAGTGAGGAGAGTGTCCGGTTTGAGAACTTCAGGATTGCGTGCCTGCTTTTTGCAGATGATGTTGTTGTATTGGCTTCTTCAGACCATGACTCTCAGCAAGCAACGGGGCAGTTTGCAGCCGGGTGAAGAGGGAGCTGAGCCAGAAGTTGATCTACATCCCAACCCTCACCTGTGAACTTATCATGAACTTCAATTAGTGACCAAAAGAATGAGACTGCAGATACAAAAGGCTGAAATTAGTTTCCCTCGTAGGGAGTCTTAGACATAGGGTGAGGAGCTCGGAGTAGCATTGCCGCTTCTTCACGTCAAAAGGAGCCAGCTCAGGTGGTTTGGCCATCCATTAGGATGCCTACTGGATGCTTGCCTCAGGGCATGTCCTACTAGAAGGTCACCCTGGGGTAGACTGAGAACTCACTGGAGGGTTTACATATCTCATCTGGCCTGGAAATGCCTCAGGACATCTGGAACACCCTGCCTCCTCTGCTGCCACCACGACCCTATCCCAGATAAGTGGAAGAAAATGGATAGATGAATGGATTGATTTTATTTTTTATTTTTCAACCTTCCAGAGACTGCAGATGAAAATTAGCCTGTTTGGCTAAATCTATCATGATGGATGCTCATGCTAACATGTATTGTCCCTTCTCAAATAAAATACATGTAAACATATACTTCTTTTCAGCATTTACATTGCACCTTTGGCCTGTTTCCACAAAATGTTATTATTCACTTAGGAAATACCCTATTAAACTTAATTACAATCAAAAAAATCACTCATGTTAATCTTAGGTACTGTAGAATTGGAAGCTAATTCATGAAAAGTGAATAATATGGGACCTTTGGATTTTTCTGCAGGGCATCCGAGCTCTACCAGCAGCTTTTCTTGGCTGAGTTTCGGCCTCCTGATGGGGTCTGGAAAACATATATCCCTGCAAGGGGCTCCAGTAGATGCTGCTGCTCATTGCTGTGGCCCAGCAGGCAGCGCACCCCTGTATTATGCCTCCCAATGGGAGCACCACCGGAAAGTGTCAGTCACAGGACTTTGGCATCTGCAACGTGAGGGAAGCAAAACACTTAGCTTCTGTTTCTCCACTTTCCCTGACACAGGACATTGCCAAGGGCACATGCCCACTGTGCTGCAGGACCTCCAATGGAGTATCACACGCAAAACAGAGTGTAGTGAAATGGTAGCTGAACATGAATAAGCTTGGCTCCAATGGAGAAACTCTTCTGTGTCATGTCATATTGAAAGTCTCATCTATCAGCAGCCTCAGTTGCCACATCTCCTTTCAGCAGATGACAAAATACCCTCTCAGGGCCAATACTCACACAGCCAGATGTCTGTAAACACAACATTGGTACCATTGCATGTTAGGCGTGTCAGCTGAAGTGTTTCTTTGAGCCACACAGAGCTTGGTACCGCATATCTCTGACTTCTCCTGGAGCTGTGATGTTGGTTCTGGTGCACAGTGTGGAAAGCGTCTGAGCCGTTTGATGTGAGTATCAAAATTAAAAAGACATTTTAGAGGAAATATCCTGAATAAGTGACATGGGGGTTGAGATGTTTCCTGGCACATTTCTTGTCCAATCAATTCTGTCTGAGTAAAGTCGTCAGGGAAACAAAAGGGCTTCAGTGCAGGAGTGCAGTGTGGGGCAATCTCTCTGATTGATTCACCAGTTCGTCTTCATCAGCATTTCAAGGAGTTTGATGAAAGAGGCTTTGACCTTTCTGCTGATTTGGAACATTACTCATCCCTTGCTATTTCATAAAGCTCTAGCTGGAGGTTTCTCTTCTCTTCTTCCGTCTGGAATCATCTGCAAAACAAATCTCGCTTTAGCCTTTTTGGAAATAGATTTAGTTCATGAAACTGCACCAAGGACTGCACCACAGTTTGGAATAGAACTCCACAGTAGAGAGGGGCTTTACTGAGACTGCCCCCCCCCCCCCCCCCCCCCCCCCCCCCTCTTTCCCC
>JAJHUR010105531.1:0-16028 GCA_027495735.1 Lutjanus campechanus
TGGTGAACAGTTTGTGTGATCTCAGCTCTGCTCTCTGAGTGCTCCTGACAGGCCTGGATATCCACTGGTGAGATGCCACCAGCCCGTAGTTTACAGTACAGCGACAGTGTGACAGGTCAGTGGTGAAATCGCTGCAGCCAGCCATTCAGCATGTCTAAAGCAGAAATTTGCATAACGGAGCGAGCCCTCTGCAGAGCCGATCCCTGGCTATCTTCCACACACCACTGAAGCCCCTTTGATTTGCTCAACTGAGAGATCAACAGCAGCTTTATTACTCCAACTTTATTTCATGGTCGGGATTGAAGTGCTGCGCTGTGATTGGTCTTTTATGATTTGAAGACTTCAAGCTGGCGATAATAAACATGGCCGAGCTGTTTCTCATTTGGTTTGTTGGGATGAGGAGAGGCAGTTTAGAGCTGAGCTCAGTGGGAGCACTTGATGTTCATGAAAGCAATTCATTCCACTTGCCATCTCCCATCACCCTCAGCACCATCCCTGCCCCCCTCAGGTCACGAAAACTATTTTCCATGCCTTCCTCCTCATTATCAAATCAAATTAGCATGGTCATTGGACCATAGGGTTATGGGGACATTTGCAGCATTCACAGCCTGTTTATCTATTTATTTATTCATTGGGAATCTGTTAACACCCTCCTGCTCAGCTGTTTATGACTTTCAACTCTATCTGTTTCTGTCTGTCTTCTCCCATCAATAGCTGCCCATCCTGGTGTCGTCTGTGGTCAGTCTGTATTTCCTGGAATGGACGGACGTGTTTAAGCCGGTGAAGTCTGGATTCAACTGCCATGACCGCAGCCTGAGCCTGCCCTACATCGACCCCAACCACGAGGTCATCCCCCTGCTGATGCTGCTGAGCTTGGCCTTCGCGGGACCTGCCATCACGGTAACGTCTGGCTGGGTGGTTGAAAGTTGCCGTGGTCATGTTGATCATCTCAGGGTCCACTGTTTAATCCAAACCCCACACTTCCTTTCCCAATGCTTCTAAGTGTATTTCTGTCACAGGTGATTTGTGTTTCAGCATCACAGCTGAAACAATGACAGAACAAAGAAGAAAAGTGGCAAAATTTGAAGGAGCAACTGGCTGCAGCATCTACATGCACAGCCGTTGCCATGGCAAATCAGGTCTTCAGGTCCTTACTTAAGCAAAAGTATTAATAACCCCACTGTGAAAATACTACACTGCAGGTTCTGCATTCTAAACTTTAGATAAAAGCATGTATTGTCACAAAATGTACTCATTAATAGTCATTCTGCAGTAAAATGCTCCCTGTCAGTGTTTAACTAACATAAGATGGATTCATTTTATTACTGCATTAATATGCATGTTGCATTTTGCTGCTTTCATATACTGTTGAGTAGTTAAATCTACAGTGATGCATGAAATTCTATAAAACAACCACATGTTTGCGCTATTTGAGAATTTATGGCATCTTATATGTACACAGTACACATTGATATTCTCCAGACTCGACAATTGTAAATCACTCCTCTTCGGCCCTAATCAAAAATCACTTTCCCGCCTCCAACCATTTCAGAACGCAGCAGCGAGACCTCTTGCTGGTTTTTACAGATGACATCACATCACCCCCAGTCCTGGCTTCTCTCCATTGGCCTTTTCTCATGATGAACCCTTTCTATTCTTTATCTAGTTTGATCTTCAGAGTTTGTTCTGCAGCTGAGAGGAAAACCGTTCTCATTTTCTCTTCTTTTTGTGACATCTTATCATCTTTTTGACAATCAGCTTTTCTGGGCTGCTTGTGTTCTCCGTGCACACTCACAGTGCAGCTTGTTTTAGCCTGGCATGAGTTAGCATCTGTCTCTTATACACATCTAGATGTGTATAAGAGACAGCATACATACATACATAGATAAATGTTGTATATCACGGAAGACTGTAAAAATATTTTTATAAGCCATATCCCCTGGAACGGAATCATTCCAGTACAGCTAAAAGTTAAATAACTTGCTCACAGTAATCAAGTAGTCCCCTTACTATGATAATTTTGGGTCTTTTCAACATGACAACATGTGGAAAACAATTTTAAAACAGAAAACCAATGCGCACAGGGAAAGCACGTGTGGTTTAAGCCACCTTTGTCAAGTGGATTGATAATGCCTGGTCAGATAATAATGGAACTATTTACTTTCTGGTAGAAGAAAAAGTCATAGTTTCTAAAGTAGTTCTGGTAGATTCTGCTGCCAATTAGTCCCATTATAGTAGAGAGAAGGCAGACATCTTTACAGCCAATATCTCCAGAACTCTGGATAAATAGCACTACATGCCAGAGGAAAAAATATACGTATATTTTTGATGTCAGGGTGAACTGTCTAACTAAGTAGCCTCGCATAGCCAGAGTGCTGTGTCAGCTGTGTCTGTCAGCTGTTTACTACAAAGAGAGGCTGCTGACACAGCATTTAAAACAGCTGTACTGTATTTGAAACAGTCAGTATAATTCAGTAAATAGTGAAGCTGTCAGTTTCATTTCTTTATATTCATGTAATAAACAAATGTCAAGTAGATGGTAATCTGCAGAGAAAAAAAGCTGTAAGCTGTTTCCACATTAACAATTACAGTCAATATTTTTTAAGTTAGTTTTTGAGTTTATATTTGTATCTAGTTAATCTTATTATATCTCAGTTTTCCTCATATTTATCACTTTTGTGTACGTGGAGATTCAGCTGGAGTACAGTAATCCTCAGTGGGTCAGACTTTGGCATCAAACGCACTAATGTTTTCACACAAATGCACATCCACACACTGTAAAAAAAAGCCTTTGCCTCTGGCATGGATTCCCTCTAATATTCCCCACGGAACATACCGACAAGTGTCCTCACACTGTGGATATAGAAGGTCTGAGTTGAGCTGAGGGTCAGCAGGACAGCTCCCTGCAGGCCAGCTGAGCTCGCTGACTGTTGATCTGTATTATCAGCTATGATCCCGTCCACCTCAGGACACACACTCTCTCTCGGCATGCACAATTGCCAGCCAGGCATGCTATTGCTTCCTTAGAGGCACACACATGCACACACACACACACATCACAGCATTCCTAATGCTTGATTGCATGAAATTGCAAGAGCTTATTTTAACACAAAAGGTCCTTTTGCACTCAGCAAAACCATACGTGCTAATGCTTAGAAGAAGATAATGGTGTAGCTGTTGTGCTGTAAGAGGTGCAACAAAACAAACAGGAAAGTGAGGGAAGACGCTTGTATGGGCGTGTCTGGGCTTTAGGTCAGGTGATTCCCATTATGATATGTCTCCCTGCTTCCTTCAATTGTGTCTCTTCACACAAGGACGGAGAGGCCAAAGCTGCCAAATGACAAATCCTAAGTTTCAGTCTTAAGCTGTTCATACACTTCGATTTAAGCCCGTTTCTGACCTGTTATTGATTATTGTTACTTCCCAACATCAAGACTCACTTCAACCTACGTGGATGGGACAATAACACATAGAAAAGATGATTTCTTAGTTTATTCAATGGTGCATATCACATATGAGCATGACAGACAACAAGATGTGACAAAGACAGTGTGAAAGGAATAACAAAGACATGAGAAGATGTAAGAAGATGAGAACAACATAAGAGATGTAACTAGACGAACTAAACATAACAGATGTAACATGATGAGAACTGTGTAAAAGATGTAAAGGTGTAACAAGACAAATAAGATGTAAAAGACATAACATAAAGTATTAAATGTGAAATTCATATCATGACAAATTAAACGAAGAAGTTATAACATGACAAAAAAGAAGTTATGAGATGAAACAACATAAAAGGAGGAGACTTGATCAAGGAGAAAAGCTGAGGTTCATTTAGCTTTGCACAAAAATAGTCAGTAGAAACATCCTTCAGAGGACGACTCTTTACTTTCATACTTTGAGTAGATTTCAAATTTTCAAATTTCAACAATTCCCCCCCGGGGATCAATAAAGTATTTCCGATTCTGATTCTGATTTCAGGGTCTGTACTTTTACACTTTTACTGCAGTAAACAAGTTGAATCAGTACTTCTACTTTTAGTCTTTTTTTACACAAATTTTCACACAAATATCTGTACTTTCACTTGAATACAGAATGTTTGGACTTTTGCCAACTCTGCAGATGATCAAGGCACATATTTGCTGTACATTATTGCTAGCAAACAAACTTCTACCTCCCTCAAACCTTTATTGACAATTGTCAATTAGACAGAACAGTCTACAGGGGTGGACGGGCTGTTTTATTTTATACAGTCTTCTTGCCAATCAAATCGTATAGTATGAGCACATAAATCATGAGCTTTGGCTTTACATTGCAGATGATTTACTCAACAGAAGGAGCTGGAATTAAACACTTCTAAAATCATGCAGTGTCTGCCCAGCTTTAAGCCACATCAGCTGAAGTACTGCACAGCCGTATTATACTGTGTCTGGCCACTAAAAGTATTCAATGCAGGATACACCTGTGTTTCCTTGATCTAAGTTCCTCCAAAAGCCTCGTCTCTCCTTGTTTCTTGTCTCCTCAGGTTGCATTTTGTAAGATTGTAAGATCTTCCATGATGGGAGGGTCATGGGAGGAGAGAGGACACAAAAAAGCATATGCTGGCATAATGACGTAGATAAAGATGATATTGGATATGCGAACATGTAAGAAGGAAATAATAATTTTCTTTACTCTGAGGTTAAACTGATGAGTGTAATGAATCCACTAGTGTTCATCAGATCACATTCTTCTTCACTGACTTCATCTCAGACTTGAGTCATGTTTCATGTGGACTACAGCAGCTCCTCTGAAGCTGAGCAGTGAATCATTTCCTTATTCAAACTGCAGGGCATGTTCGCAGTAAGCTGCTTTTTGTAGGAAAATCACTAGCTCGACAGCATTTTGTGCTGACAAAAAACAGAATAAGCTTTAAATACTCCAACTCCCTGATGACCCGCTCTGACAGCTAACAGTAACAACACAGCACAGCCCCATGAACATGCTCTTAATTTTCTTTTTGTTAATGGAGGCCACTGAGTGACCCTCTTTTCTCCAGTAAAGGGGCACTTCACTGTTTTCTCTACTTGTAATGGTATCTATGTAGAACTCCACGTAGGAGTTCATTGGAAACAGCTCAAAAAAAAAAAAATGAAATCATTTTGAGCTGGTTCAGCTTTAGTAAGTTCACTGAATAAGGCTGAATAATTGGTTTAAAGTCTTATTTTAGTTTTGCAAAGCCAATAGAGTTAGGCTTGAGAAAATATGTTCAGCAATTGTAAAAACCAACAACTGTTCTGTTACACTGAGGAACATTAAAAAACTATTTTGATTTCCTTTTACATTTTCTCAGGTTCAAGAATCCAACAGCTCCAGCACTGGCACAAAGACAATGAGCCCTTACACCTGGCGCTAAGCCATTGCACTGGTAGCGCAGGTGACTTTGCTGTCTTATACCAGCCCAGTTGCCATTTTTGCCACATTTGCAAGATAGCAAATGAACGTGCACCTGGTCTGTGCGGTCATGGGTGGGATTTCTGAAAATTAAGGCAAAATCAAGGCGTGGCCCGGCGCGTTTGCTATCTTGAGCTCGGTACAATGGAGTAAAAACCACTTACACCTTAAACCGGCTAAAACCTGGTCGAAGCGCAAAGTCTGTGGTGCAGTCAGTTTGTCTGCACAAGATAGCGCTTGCCGTGTTTGGCTGAAGCACACACACACACATCTCCACAATCACAAAGCAACTTCATTTATGTTCAGTCTTTTGCCCACACAGGAATGTGGATTAGTAACAATATGTACGTGTGTGTTTTGTGATTGGCTGAGGTGTGCACACGTCTCCACAATCACAAAACACCTTTAATTCATGTTAAAACAGCATGTGCGAGTGTGTGTCTCTAAAGTTAATATCACTAATAACGTATAAGGAATTATTGGTATAATTATAAAGCCCAACAAATCTCAACAGATCTGCAAAGTGCACACAGGACGGGACCACAGCTGTCAGATCGTCTTTAACAGATCAGTCTGTGGGAGCAGCTGTAGTGTTTGTGTCTGTGTGTTTATGGTGATCCACAAAGTCAAGGATTACACAAATATGATCCATAACATACAAAATGAACAAGACGTTATATCTGACCACAAGACTGGTCTGACCCTGGAGAAAAAGCTCTGTGTACCTCAGTCAGAGCCTGATGCCTGATCCCTGATTTACCCCCTGAATGACCTGTGCACAATTTTGCGCATGGGTTATCAAACTTCAGAAACACTTTCTGATCATGTTTCCTCCACCCACAGTAGAGTTAGCAGGACGGAGGAGCGAGGGTGGAATGAGGAGATGAGGATGAGGAGAAAGTAGAGGGAGATGGAGGATGCCTCGCAGCCAGACTGCTATGGCTCACACCATCTCTCACTCCTCTCCCCTGCTCCTGCCCTCTGTCTCCTTCTTCAGGAGCTTCAATCAGTTTTTGTTCTGTTCAGGGATCAGGGTTCTGTTCTGTTGTTTCATTGAACAAAAAATTGACTGCACCTTATATGAAAATAAAAACATTGGGCCTCATGCATGAATACTTTCTTACTTTTCTCTATTTCTCTATTGGTATAACATTTTTATTCTGTGTTTTCATGAGGCAAACTACCTTTTCTTTATAACTATTAACATTTCACAGCACAAAACATAAATTTGCTTTTGTGCACTCTGGCTTATGAGTGGTTGAAAGCACTCATAAATTTTAATCTTACCTAAAAACAAACAGGAAATACAATGCTACACGTTCAGTTTAGATCAAATTTGTTGGTATGAATGATTCATGCATGAGGCCCATTGAGTAAATATTTGTACAATCATTTTTAGTTCATTCAACCATCAAAATATATTGTAAGTGCACAATGTATGTGTTGGTAATTGGTAATTGAAGTAATTAGGTTATATCATTTTTCTACATTTTTGTAAAATTAACTCAAAAATCAAAACTTGCTAACTCAGCATAAAAAAAGATTATGTCAGTCTCATATGAATTTTTGTGTCAAGTGAAGATTTCTGAAAATTTGTATGGACTCTAAGGTTCCTCTCGGGCTGTGTACAGCCTCCATGTGACCCAAAAGGCAACATGGAGGGCAAAAATGGTTATTTTCTTTTTTATGCTTATAACTGAAGTCACCATAGATATAAGACATAACTCTTGTTTCATAATCAGACTTTCCTCCTTCTGCATTAGTGCAGCAGAGGACTCTAGAGATTATGGTGATAAAACATGGGGGAGCGTGGGGTAAGATGAGATAAGATGAACCAGTGGGTAAGCTGACCCATCCCTGGTTTCTTGGAAACTGTGCATGTTTGTTAAATTCAAAAAGTACCAATCATTTCTATCAGGCTGTGACGGTGAGAAGCAGATGGGAAAAGTTAAAAGTATTTATGTATGAAAAAAACATTTTCTTACCTGTCAAAGTAAATTTTCTGTATATCAGGTTTGCACAAAGTTCAAAGTTCAAAAATTTGAAAATTCACAACAAATCAACCATATGTGCTACAGCTTTGGAACTTTCACTTTGAATTTTGCTTTTCCATGGCATGGATGGCTACTGTCTGGCACCCTGATGCTTGGTTTAGTCAATTTGTGAAGCCACACATGAACTGTCACTTGCCAATTAGCTCAGTGAGATAGAAGACAGACCTCAGTCTCAGAAGTTGTGAGTTCAAGTCTCAGCTAAGGCAGAACAGACATTCTAATGTGAAAGTCCTATGTTCAGGCATCATGCTGTGTGGATTAGAGACTACTAAGGTTAAAATAATTATGATCCAGGCAGTTGTGCGGAGATACAAATACTCTTTATCAACACTTTTCCCTGTTATCCCTTGTCTCTTTTCCCTGTTTATTTGGCTTAGCTATCAGTCAATATGCAGAGTCTCTTGTGCAGAAATTGTGAGTTCAAGCCTCAACTGATGTAAAATGCACATTTTTTTCATCTTCCTACACTCTGTTTGTTGCTCAGAATTGCAGGAGCACTTTTAAAAACCGTTTGTCATGAATGCATTCTGATCATTTCAATTGATAGAAGACATCCTGAAATAATAATAATAAAAATGCTTTCATTGCACTTTTGTCTAATTTTTCCTTGCCTAGGGGACAACACAAGTAAAAAGTGGCTCAACTTACCCCACTCACCCCTACTGAAGTTACAAAGGTGGCAGGAAAAAACTGGAAAAGTGACCTGGGCATGTCCGAGCAATCGTCAGTACATTGTTTGACATGCGCCAAAGGTCCTTAGGCAGAATCAAACTTGGGACATTACACTTACATGCTGATGAGCTAGTAGAAGTCAGTGGGATGACTGATTTTATTAAAGTGTCACACTCCCAGCTTGAGCACTTAAACCACATTCTCTCCCCACCATGTCTCCACCTCAGGCTCTGCATTGGCCTGAACATTAAAACAAGGAATGAGAAAAGAAAAAAGCATCTCCAGCTCTCTGCTTAGCTCACAGGGATACCAGAGCCAGTACCAGGGAACGGCTGACAAAGTACTAAGATACATGGTTGTTTCTGGCAGAAGAGACACAAAGAGCTAAAATCCACAGCACCATCCCAGACATGTGCAGCAGAGCTGTCTCACCAGCAGGATGAGGGAGAACTCAACTCGCTAACATCAGTCTGAACCATGCACATCTCACACAGCTCCCTCTGATAACAGTCAGACTGGATTTTTTTTTCACACACATACACATCAATAGATTCTTCATATCAGCTGATAACACACTCCTCCTCAGAGATCCATCCCTCAGCAACTTGTGGAGCAGAAGAGGACCTGAGGCTTCCCTGTCCTCGTGTCAGGATGCCTCTCTCAGGCTGCAGAGCGATCAGGCTCTGCTACCCGCCCTCAGGGCTGGAGGGAAAATTAGTTTGACTTTAAAGTTATTCTCACAGAGTTCATGTTCCTCTGGTGAAATTACAAGCTGAACATATTCAGGTTCAGTCTAGTTCACAGTCATGTAAGAGGACTTGCTTAATGTCCAATCTGTTTACGTTGTCCTTATTCTTAACAGAGACATCTTGTCATTTGAGGACGGCAGGGCACCGCCTGTTGTTACCAGTAAGAAGCAAACAAGCAAATTATGTCTTTATTAATACTCAAAAATTAATATTTACTCTTATAGTTGGCCCATCGTTGCCATCGAGTGGGGCTTAAATTTTGAGGGGAAATTGAAATTAAGCTTCAGAGGTCTCAGCAGCTTCATGACTTCATCCCCAAAGTCATGCACAAGTTTGCAGAGAGAGAACCAGAACGCCACCTTATTCTACCAGGTGAGTCCTCAGCTGCGGTGAGTGAACGCAGATTTATATCATCCTGTCTTTGTGGTGCTGCTCTGCGCCTTGGCCACATTGTTGCTGAATCAATTGATGTAGAGGGTGATGAGTGTCATTGCGACCATTAGTGATGTGCAGGTCAGGGTTCATTAAGACATGCATTGTTATGAGATCCAATCTGCACCACCCGACCTGCAAAAATATGGATTAATCAACTATCCGAACCCAGCCCAACCCGCAGATCTCAACTTTCTGATTATAGCAGCACCATTGTCCAGATCGTGCCAGGGCACACTCCAAATCTGGGACCTGCTGCTGGGAGCAGCTGTCAGAGTGTGCCGTTTGTCCCCTGTGAACAGTAGTGGGAAGATGTAACCTATTAAATAAATATACAAATTGTTCAAAACTAGGGATGATGCAATGAATTAATCAGTCATTAGAATTTGGTTGATCGAGTAAAATTTAATTGATCCACTATTTGATTATGTTTATGAGTGTGCTCCACATCTTATCTGATATTTAAGTAAATGTGTTTAACATGTGGGCATTTACATTTTAATATGTTTCAAATGCAGTTGGAGAATATGTGAAAATAAAGCTTTGATTTGTTTTGCATAAGCAATTTTTTATGTTTTTGATAATTAATCAACTAATTGATCATGAATGTTACCAATAATCAATAAAAGAAAATGCTTACAATTACAGCCCTATTGCAGCCCTATTCCAAACATGTTTTTTATTGTTGAATAGCTTCAAAACAAGTAACCCTCCATTAAAGACACAATTGAACCTGTTCCAGATCAAGACGCAGGTCACTGGGTTGTGGGCCAACCTGCTATGCTGCACTATGCTTGGTTGTTATCATAGAGTGGATTGGGAGCCTTTAAAAGTTGTCTGGCTGCTCTGTTGTGGCCTCCAGTGGAGTTGCGCTCTTTGCTGTTCTCTTATGGCTCATTTGTTCTGAACTTGGTTGTGTCGGCTTATGACGATGGATTATTCTTATTTGGCTTGTGGCAGTGGTGATACGTGTGTAATTGCTCTCCTGCTCTCACTCACACACTCAGGCCACGCAGAGTAAGAGAGGGGGAGGCTGTGTGTATCAGTGTGTGTCTTTTTGGAGCCATGAAACAACCCATGACATGAGGATGGATCGATGCATGTATAGTTTTTCCTGACATGTTAATGTGGTTGGTGCCCCATCAATTTCTTGCATGTAAGAATGTCACTGATTCTTAATAAACCAGCAGTTATAAAGACAGTGTAGTCATCAACTCACACATAAAGGAACTAATCTCTACTATTTATACTATACTGCATGTTTTGACCAACCCTCCAAATTTGCACTGGGCTCTGCAAGGTCCAATGGATCCCCATCCCTCTGGTTGGTAGAACTGCTGGGAATTTTTTAAGCTGTTAAAAGAAAAAAGTCCACAGTTTCTTGCCGCGTGGTCTCCCTGTCCTGTTCCCGTCGGCAAGTTTAAATATACCCAATGTATATGGATAAATGTAGACCATAGAGAACACCTCAGTGTGTAAAACACATGAGCTTCACAAAGGTTGTTTGTGTTGGGTTGCATTAGATTATACAACCACTAAGATCCAAATCTGTGATCAACATGTCCATTTGAAGCAAACAGACTTTGTCTGTACAGAACAATCAGACATCATTAGACTGATAAACAATGAACTTTTATTGGACTCAATTAGTAAATAAGACAGATAACAGTAAAATGAGACCAGGCAGAATAGCTAACTCAACACATCACCCCAGCTGCTTTGAAATTAAAATAAAGAGATTGCCTCAATTGTCTGAAAAGGGCCAACCTGATTGGACTTTATTAATACTTCTAGAGACTTATGAAACTTTCATGCTTAAACCTGACTGAAATGACAGAATCCAGTAACAGTTTATTTTAAGGGGTGTGCATAAGATTAACATGACACTGTCATAACCAGTGCATGATGCAGTCTTTATTAATATGTATGTTTTTTCATTTAGTGTCATTTGGTCAGTAATGTCAATAATGCAAAGTTGACATTGTTTGAGATGTCTTTGTTATGATGGACTTAAATCCTGGTCCTGACCAATGTTGCAGATCCAAGCACTGAATATGCGTTACATCCTGCAGCTGCAAGCGGTCTTCTTAGCTGACTCTGGCTGGACTGTGAGCTCCCAGTGAACACAGCTAGACTGGGACCAAACACAGCCTGTAAGACCAATAATGGCCAGTTTGACAACAGAGAATACGGTACTGGGGTGGTGTTTTTGCCTGGTTTGGCCCTTGGCACGCTGGGGTTGAGTCATCTAGTAGAATCACTAGCTCCCAGGCTAACTGAGCCAATGACTTAACAGCATCTACAGTTAGCAACAGTTGGTGATCCCTTTAGCAACAAGTAAAACTAGTTTGGACGTGCAGGATGGCTTAGATGATCTAGACAGCCTATTTCTGCCCTGTTACAGCATTATTGTTAGCAAAGAAACTTCTTCCTGCCTCAGACCTTTCAAATGAATCTTTATTAACAATTGGTCAATCTGCAGTCCAATGGGCTGTTTTATTTTATATTTGACATGTGCAGTGTGAGCATTCGTTGTGGTCACAGGTCATGGCTTGACAATCAGACCATACTGTGTGACCTTATAAATTGTAAGATTTGGCTTTATGTTACAGATGATTCACTCGTGCAGGGAATACAGTACTGAGGTGGTTTTCTTTCTGGCTTTCTTTGGCTCCTAGTACCCTGGGCCTGACTCAGCTAATAGAACCTTTAGCTGCAAAGCTAACTGAGCCAGTATTATGTATTAGGATTAAGTACTTGCCATCACTCTTTCTGTCCATCACTGTTGCTGCTTTCCTTTTTCTTCTGCATTTTCATCTCCATCCTCCCTTTTCTGCAGAGATCTGTGATCATAAATATTTGCTGTTCAGACAGCCAGCCAGGTATCCCACTGTAACACCACGTGTCACGTATGGACAAGTGTGTATTTGTGTGTATGAGAGTATCACACAGGAAGGAGGTGTCTTGGCCCGCACTCTTGGCTTAAAAAAGCTTGGAGGGCCATAGATAGGTCGAGCTGTGGGACTCCACCTGCATCAAACAGCCAATCCCAGCATGTTACAAAATTCTGTGACTCAGATGTGTGTTTATATCTTTTTATTTATATCCCAGAATGATGTACAAATATCAAATTGTATAAGAAATATGAATATCACAAATAATCACAAAATCCAATAGACTGGTTAGACATATAGAAGTCCACGATGTGGTCTGCCTCTAAAACTGTAAAAGTTCTAAAACTAAGATTCAGAAAAGTGAGGGAATCTGCCGTCTTTCCCAGTGAAAATCATACCTTTGTCATGCAAACATATGTGACAGGTTTGTTGTTGTTTGTGTGTTCATAGATCATGATTGGAGAGGCCATCTTGTTCTGCTGTCTGTCCCGGAGGAAGAGTGGTGCCGGAGCCGAGGCTAACATCAACGCTGCTGGCTGCAACTTCAACTCTTTCATACGCAGAGCCGTCCGCTTCGTTGGTATACTGATTTTTTTTTCATTCTATATACATGTTACTATACCATCCATGTCAAATAAAGCAGCATTCAAACTAAGTAGCAAGAAAGTTTGTGCCCCATATGTCACATGTATACAGTTACATAACATGATGTGTGTAACTTTATGGTACTAGTACTTTTGTTTCCTTAATGTTTTTTGCCTTTATTGCTAAAGACTATGGGCCAGATCTACTAAGATCCCAATTTGCGTGTACTAATTTCCCTGTGCAATCTAGAATTTTGTGCGTGGGGCTGAACCGCGGTTTGCGGTTGTTGGAGACGCCCTATTTAAATGAGGGTTTTGCGTGTTTCATGGTTTGCAGCATGGCGAGTTTGGAGAGAAGAATACGCAAAGTGAAATTCGACCCTATGGAATTAGAGGTGTTGGTAGATGAAGCCAATAAACACTTAAATGAGCTACAGCAAAGAAATCTGACTGTCGCACAAAGGTGAGAAAGTAAATACTGTGGATGAAGTGAAAAGAAGATATCAAGTTATCAGAAGACGAACAAAAGAAAAATTGGCGTATAATAAAACGTCTGCAAATAAAACAGGCGGGGGCGCAGTGGATGAGATGCCTCTGACCAGCATTGAGGAGCAGGTGCACTGTCACCTTAAAAACATATGAATCAATATGAAACGTGCTCTTGTTTTTAATGTAATAAATTATTTTACAAAGGATTTTTACCAATTGACTCACCTACAAGCCAGCCATCTCCAAACTCGCCATCTCGCAACTTGGAAAACAGAAAACTGTTTCTCAGAATAAAAGAATCATGTACTGACCCGGGATATTTTGCCACAATGTAATGTAAACATAATTTCAATAAAGTTCCTTTTTTTAAAAAAAGGAAACCTAATAAACTTGGCCATCTGGCACAACATGGCATTTAGGACTTCAGACAGCGCATCTGAAAAACGGGATTGGGAGATCCCAGCTGTAATAGCTACCATACGCTGGAATGACCCAGATGCAGAAAAATGTAAACTTGCAAGGAGTTTTGTCATTGCAGGTATTGTGATATGTTTTATGATTGTTTTCTTGTTCATTCCAAAAAATGTTCACACGAGGGTGAAAAATGCGTTCTCTGCGTCTCCTTTCATCGTTTCGCTGTCTCCTTCTTGAAACAATAACCTCAGAAATGTGTGCGCAATTACGCATACAAACCGTTTGCACCTCCCTTTGACACGTGTTAAATATAGATGCAATTTCTATGAGCAAACTTGCTTTCAGGTTTGATAAATCACTTTGCGGGTGCTAAATTAATAAATTTACATTTTCTCCTCCCAACACATGGACAATTGCGTGTAAACGCCCCATATTGCATATTCATTGCAGCAGACGTACTAACTGGATGCAGACGCGCTATTTTGCACCCTTGAAAGACGCAACCCTTAGCATGCACTGTTAGTAAATCAGTTTGTACATTTTTTTGCGTGTGCAAACTCAGTGCTTTTATACATGCAAAACTTTAGTAGATCCGGCCCTATGTGTTTCCTATTCATTCAAGAGTTGACAACACTGACTTCTTTTTAAAGATATAATATCTTTGTATTTATAGACTCATAAACCTAATCCCTTTCAATCATCATTTATGACCCACTAGAAGTGTGTAGTGGTGTCTGTATCTGCAGAGACCCCTGCTTTTATTTTATTTATTATTTTCTCATTATCTTGCTGTGCTCAGGACCCTCAGGACCAACCCAAAACATTGGTATTTGATGTCCTGGCATCTTTCTGGTGCATGTACGAAAAAAGATCTTGAATACACTGAATGTGCGTTATATCCCCCAGCAGCTCACGGCCTCTTTTTGACTCTGGCTGGACTGGGAGCTCCCACTGAACATGGCTAGTCCGGGACCAAACAATGGTGGCCAGTTTGACCACAGGGAATGCAGTACTGAGATGGTTTTCTTGCTGGGTTTGGCTCCTGGTGCCCTGGAGTTGAGCAGCTACAGTTAGCAGTGCTGTACTCCCTGTCATCAAACTGTCAATTTAATGTAACATTTAATGACATCCTTGACATTTGATGTCCTGTCATCTTTCTGGTCCTTTTTCAGTTCAGACAAAAACTACTGGTTCTACTTTTAAGGTATTATGTAAGTTCACGTACATATCATACATAACTTAGGTACATTATGTAATGTAAGTGAGTTTATGTAAGCTTACGTTACTTACTTATTTTAACCCAGACTGTGATCTCTTCTCTTAACCTACCTAAGTAGTTGCTGTGCATTAATTTTGAAAGTATACCAGAGAATATTTAGTATTACTGACTTGCATGTGGAAAATGATGCTAGAGGGGTACCAACAGAATCATAGTTTGAAGCACGGGGACACTGACCAAGCTACTGTAGCATCCTGCTATCAGTTTAACTGCTCTGGTCTGTGTGAATTGTAAATTGTCTATCTGCTATATATCCAACATTGATAATCAGTGGTGTTTATGCCTCTATCTGTCCTCTGTCCTCAGGCGTTCATGCGTTTGGTCTTTGTGCCACGGCCCTCATCACCGACATCCTCCAGCTAATGACAGGCTACCCGACACCCTACTTCCTCACCGTGTGTAAACCCAACTACACCACACTCAACGTCAGCTGTGAGCAGAATCCGTACATCATGGAGGACATCTGCTCAGGGGCCGACCCCGCAGCCATCAACCAGGGCAGGTGAGGAGAAGATTGTTTGTAGTGATGAAGCTAGAGACTCCCAGCAAAACGAGCAGGGAGACACACTGGCTGTCTGTATGAGGTACAGTGTTGTGCATGAATATGCTAAAAGAGCAGCAGTCATTGAACACACTCATATTTTTGGTGAACTGAACAAATCAGTTTATAATTAATGAACCTGAACACAAGCACTTTATTTGATAACAAAGCCTGATCTTTCTCTATAATTCCATGTATCAGTGAAGTGTATGAACTACTCTACAGGCTGAGAAACATACACAGATATCGCTCATCTCCAATCATCTGAATCAACGGAAGCACATTTCCGCCAATATTATGAAAAAAACATAGGATCCTGTAAGTCACTATAATGTGAAACTGTCCAAATAATGTCTTTGAATCTCAAAGTAATGATTTAATATTTCAAAATATTGACTATATGAGAAATATCTCAAAGTGACATGCATAGTAAGTCAATATTTTAAGATACTAGGTCATCATTTTAAGATTTTAAATCATTAGT
>JAJHUR010105533.1:0-22800 GCA_027495735.1 Lutjanus campechanus
TTTTTTTTTTTTTTTTTCCTACAAAAAGCAACGCAATGCCTCCAGCAGTCATGGTCATGGTGTTGACTTGTTAAAGGATGGCTCAGACTGTGTTGTCTCGCTCATGTTTGATCTCTCACCTTGGAAACAAATACGAATTGCTAAATAGGCGGGCCTCATTAAATGAATAAATTCTATAATGCATCCCTCTCACTCTGAGGCAAACAACAGCATCTCCCGCTTCATTATTATCACAAATTGAAAGTAAGCATTCACGAGCATTTACCCCTACTGCACTGGTCCAAGAGAGCATAAGGCTGGAGGACTGGTTACACAACATTTCCACTGACTTTCAAACATTTGAGAGGAATCATCTTTGCCACACACATACCAGAGGAATACAGAATAAAACCACAGCTGTTTTATGCTGCTGCAGTGAAAATTGCATCAGGAGATTATGAGAGTGCTCAGGCCCTTCATATGATCAGACAATTCAAAGCCTGATGGAGACCACTAAGCTGACATCTTTGAGCCTCTAATACATCTATGATGTTGACAGGCAGTTTGGACAGCTAACCCTGAATTATGTGAAAGGCATACAGTATATCTAACTGGATTTTACAAATCCAATTGATAGAGCATGGTCTTAAACATTATTCTTGATTCTTACAACGCAGCTTTGATTCCCACTGCAAAAGCTTCTCTGTACACAAAAGAAAGAGTGAAACAGCTCAGTAAAATCAGGCTGCGTGTTTAATCTGAAGTTGATAGTAATGATTACGGCCCTCGTGATTGTAATAATGATGGTGGCGCACTGTTTTTGGTCCCTCTTCCTTGTTTGAAATAATGATTTCGAATTTAGACATCAAAGCGGATATAGAATTAAGAGGCTCAGGATTTTACCTGTGCAGTCAGGATTATGGCACTCTCTGCTTTCTGCCCAGTGACCGCGACACTCAGATCCCCCATGGGCGGCCGCTGAGCACTGCCTGGTCCTCTGCTGAGTGCCATTGGCACAGGTCACCGAGCAATCGCTCCAAGAGCTCCACTCCTGCCACTGTCCGTCCACTGAGGCACCAACCACAACCCAACAAGCATGTCCCATGTGAAGGGAAGAAGACGGCAGACAGAAATGGGAGGAGATATTCAGATCACTATTCTCTCTCAGGGTGAAAGCCAGTAAAACAGACATTAAGTGGAAAGCAAAAGAATATTACATGGCTACTAGAGATTGGATAATTGTACTGCTGGTATTCTGCTTTGGTTGTTACACTGGTTAGAATTTAGCCAAAGGCAAAAGCAGAATAATACATAAAAAAAAGCGTTTTTGGTCTTCGTATTAAGATTCAGATTATTCAGATATCAAAGGCACAATCTGCAGCAACTGTTTGTTAGCTGCTTCCATTATCCCTGCCTGGGCAGAGGGAAAGCATCTGGGATTGAGTGGTTTTCCCCGAGTCTGTTACCAGAGCACAGCTAACATTTACTGTGTGGAAAAAGTCATCATCACTAATCTGCTTACCATTCACAGGCAATTGCGGGTAAGTGATTTTGACGTCAGTGTTACAGTACTGACTCTCAGCAGGGTTTCCTAAAACGCCATCATTGTGTAAGGACTATTACTCTAAATGCCCCACAAACCCTCCATTCAGTCACTTGTTTACTCACCTTTGCAGTACTGTGCTGAGTAATGATTACAGAGATGTATGAAAGGTAAAACTGCTACCATGACTTTATGATTTTACCTTTTACATCCCTCTCTTCACCATGCCGTCAGGGATAATTCCACCACTCATTCTTGAGAATTGGGGCAAAACTGTGTTTTTAAGAGGTTTTTTATTTTTACTCTGCAATTACGCTGGAATAGTATATTTTAAAAGATCAAACTCTTAAATGCTATTACGGTATTTAACTATTGTAACTGGCTGGATGAAAAATTTGATGGATTTGACAGAATGTTTTTTTTCATTTGACAGCATAGCAGCGGTGAATAACTGCTTTATATTTTAAAGTTGCTAAGAGTTCTCTAAATGCTAATCAAAATACACATTTTAAACCAAAATTCTTATTTAGCTTTGATTAAGAAGGGCTACAGAGTTGACAATATTATTTAATGAATTTGTCGAAAAATAGACAGCTTACCAGTGCCTGAGCAGTGAGACAGGGGTCCTTAGGGTATAGTTAAACCTTTTTATGCCTGATTAAATCATGTTTTTGTGAAAATAGTTGTCAGAAATGTGGGACATAATTTTAAAGGGCCAACATTTTCATTTAAAAATGTTTAGAATAGCACATTTTTATACCTATGTTATCAGTAGGTATTTTTAGGGCTGCAACTAACGATTGTTTTCATTATCAGTTAATTTGCTGATTATTTTCTCAATTAATCGATTCGTTCTTTGGTCTGTAAAATGCCAGAAAAATGTGAAACATGTCTATCATTGTTTACTAAAGACCAAGATGACATCCTCAAATGTCACAACCCAAAGATATTCAGTTTATTGTCATAGAGGAGTAAAGAAACTATTGACATTTAAGGAGCTGGAATCAGAGAATTTTGACTCTTTTTTAATTACTAAAACCAACTAATGGATTATGAAAATAGTTGGCGATTAATTTAATAATCAGTTGATAATCGATTAATTTTTGCAGCTCTATCATCTATACAGAAGTTGTATTTTAACAATTCTAGCTGCACATCAGTTATGCGAAACATTGATTTATAAAGCACGAACAATTTCACTGAACAGAATAATAAAACAATAAAGCTCTCACTCGAAACAACTCTTCTCTTATCCGCCTGTGAGCTCGGAAGAATTGGTACTCAGACATAAACTGTTAAATTCTAAACAGAAAATAATTGATCAATGTTTAATCATTAACATCTGAAGTTGTGAATTCTTGTCTGGGATAAACTTGTTTTCTGGAACAGAGCAAGTTTAGAATTTGAAAAAATTAAAGCAAACTAAAACATTTCAGAAATTACATATATTTCATATTTATAAATCTTTAAATATTACATTTACACCATAAAATTGTAATTAGGCTATTGGTATTGATCATTTAAAAGTTTTGTTTTGGTAGGACATGATTTGTCCCATTTCTCAAGAATGAGTGGTATAAAAGTAGGTATGTTTAATATATTCAGAGAGCAGACAGATGATACCTGGGCATAGGGCTATGTTGCAAAGCTTAGTCTGGGTCTCAGGTCCATCACAGGCCCTGCCTCCATGCTGGGGAGGGGCACACATCCTAGTCCTAGTGCGGTGACCTCGGCCACACGTGAATGAGCACAGGCTCCATGGTGACCACTCCTCCCATACACCGTGTACTGCGGGCACAGAAAGGGCGTCAGGCCTAATCAATGTCTCTGCCCCCGCTACAGCATAAACAGACCCATAACAAACTGCAGTGAGCCATAAATGAAACACAATCAATCAAAAACAATCAGCAACAAAACTAATGTAGATGAAACACTGAGCACACAGACACTGTGGGACTTCACACGGCCTCGGCCTCGAGCTTCAGTCTCCTCTGGACATTTAGTGTTGATCATCATAGACACTGTTCACTAACCATGCTTCATATAGTAGTAAACGTATAGAATATGTCAGTATTTCACATACAGAATAACAACAATAAGCCTTCAGGTGTGGGTGAGGAGCAGCAGGTCTGCACATTGTTACAGTGTGTTGAGTCTTCTTGCTCGAACGGGAATCTAATAGCAGTGGACCTTCAGGTTAATGTGGGCTGACAATGGTTCTGCAAATCTGTCGTTACACCAACATACTAATCATGCTTATACACAAAGCAGACAGCCCGTAACCTGGTTCCAGACCTCTGACTGTCTGCCCACGTTTCTACGGTCTGTGGAGTGATGATACGGCCATTCTGACTGAATATCAGAGGCTAGACAGCCCAAATCCAACAAGGACATGTATTCGTTTTCATGTTTCATGTGGTGTCTCCTCATCACATGTATATACCTGAGCAGTTAAAGCTAAAATGTTTCAGATGCTAATTTTCTCAAGGTCATTTTTGCCTGCTTTGAGTTTCTAATCCTGCATTTCCCTTAACATCACTGCAGATAATTTTCCATCACATTTATCTATTGATAAATTTAGGGTGACCAGATGTCCTAGATTATAAACAAATGTCCTAAATCCCAAATCCTGTCCTGTTGGGCCTGAAAATTAACCATAACAACATATGAATCTGTGAAAATATTATGATTAAATTAGGGCTGCAACTAACTATCATTTCCATTACTGATTAATCTGTTGATCATTTTCTCATTTTTTTAATTATTAGTCAATTTGTGGTTTTGTCCATAAAAAAGGTCAGAAAATGGTGAAAAATGTTGATCACTGTTTCCCAAAGCCCACAGTGACGTCCTCAAATGTCTTGTTATGTCCAAACGACAATGATATTCAGTTTACTGTCATAAAAGGAAGAAAATATTCACATTTAAGAAGCCGAAATCAGAGAACTTGGACAGTTTTTTATTAAAATATGCTAAAATATAATGATGATTAATTTCATATCGGAGAACAAACGACTGCTTGTTGCAGCTCTAGATTAAACCATATGTATACCTTATAATTCCTGCTTTTAGTTGTTAGATAGATCCTGATTGTTTTTGTAAAATACTTGAGTATTGTTGTAATACATTAGAAAAACTGAAATCAGTTGTAAAATGAACATTACAGTGCTTTTTGTCCAAAAAATCTGCAGCTCCCATGTTCACATGCATTTGTTCACAGGTCAGTTGTATCCTGTGCAACATGGACGTTAAATCCAAACGCCAATGTGGCGTCCATGTATATGTGTCTAAGCTACAGACAATCATAGCTGCTGAAAAGACTTAAAATGACTGTAACAGACATTGTTAACTATGCATAATAGTTCATGCGTTTTGTAAACACAGTCAGGACACAATTATTATCACATTAGCAGAGTTACAGTTAATTGTTTTACACATTTTAATCCATCTGATAGGACATGCCCACCCCTAACTAAAATCATCCATTCTCATCTGGTCACCCTACATGAATTTGTCATTTTTACACTACATTTATTGTTTTTTCTTTTGCATTTAATTTTAAACAATAGCTGGAGGGGAGAAAAAAAAGCCTCATTCCTCTTGCATCTCCGTTTGTGTGTGAGCTTAACTGGGTTCTGGTTAACAGATGGTGAGTCTTCATAGAACTGCAGAGAATGTTTGCTACTGGTTTAAAGTTTTACTTCAGAGAGGGAAATATGTAAATCTGAGAGGCTGACAGAAGTAAGACACCTCCTGTCTTGTTCTGGCGCTCGCAGTGTTCCTAAATGTATACAGCAACATGACCACACGTTGTTCAGAATGTAAAAGTTTAACCTCTGATATTAGTTTCTGAAGCAACTGCTGGCTGCCTTCTTGATCGCAGAGATAAAGTGTATTAACTGACAGAATTGAAGGGGATGGAAATTGCATCAAGCCTGAATCACACTGGAGCTTTTTTTTTTTTTAAAGCACAAGACGTGAATGTGTCCAAAGATATATACCAAGGACAAAACACATTATAGCTGCAGAATCCTTGCTTTCTAATCAACTGCAATGCAATATGATGTTTGTGCAGCTACGCCTTTTATCATCTGTTGATTGCAAATGGGGATTTAAGACCTTACAAATGTGAGTCTGACTGCTTGGTCCGCAGGGAACTGATGGTCCGTCGTCAGAGGTCACTTTCCACAGCTTGTGCAGAGGCTTAAAGTTACTACAGTACAAGAGTTGGATCTCAGGATCAGTTGTAGAGTAGTAGGACCTTGGGATCAAGCCGATGGTCCGCCATGAGGCGGGCTACCGTCTGTCCCAGCCCCTGCCTCTAGGCGCTGCTTTGATGCTCTTAGCTAAGTGTCCCGTGGTGGCCAAAGCATTTACTTTGAAATTTTTGAGTTCAAAGCAGGCAGTCACCGCAGCTAGCACTGATGGAATAGGATTCCACTTCTTTGTGTGTTTTTTTTCTCTGAACTGCGGCCATAATTTACAGGGACGGCCATGAGCGACCGTATTGTTGCTGCTAGAGGTGAAATTCTTGGACCGGTACAAGATGGTAGACAAAGCTGATGCATTTGCCAAGAATGTTTTCATTAATTTGTGGTAAGCTGGGATTTGGTTGGCTTTCTCATAACATTCCAGTGAGGTTTTACCTTTTTAACTTGTTAGCCCGCCTCTTGTGCAAAACTGTAGTAACCATACTGCATTTATTATTTCGAGTGCCATCTCTTTTTTTTTTTGCCAGAAAGCTGTTTGAGGGAGTTTCGACTAAAAAACACAATCAAATCCACACTGCTGATCATCATCAGTACACCGCTGTTTGCATTTTGGCTCTTACATTTACACTATGCAAAGAAAGAATCAATGGTGCCTGGAAATACTTTTGCAGTACAGTAAGTTTGCCTCTCACATACAGTAATCAGAAGTGGTTTCAGAGTCCTTCACAGAGTTCTTCTAATAAAGAGTCTCTTGTCAGAGGTCATTTCCCAAGTCACATTTAAAATCCCATATAGTGAAATCGTGGTTTTCTTTCACTCTCTTCTTCTTCTGCAATAAGTTTTCCATAAATAAATCTCAATAATCCCCAACACTCTTAAGCTTTCAGGTGTGACTGGCTCACAGTCAAAATATTATGTTTTACATTAATGTCTTAATAGAAAATGTCCGCTCTTACTTGTAAGCTACTGGGATTGTGTATAATCATTATTATGCCTTTACTAGTTATTAATAAAAGCCAGAACTTTTCACAGCCTTTTTAGCCTTTTGTTTGCTTGCCTGTTGTGATCAAGTTGGCAGTATAGTGTAATATTATAAGACTGCACCTGCTGTTTGTTTGCATATGCTTTGTTTCCATGGAGGCTATTGCTGCTTATGCTACTTGTCAAGTTCTCTCCTGTTTATTGCAAGAAAATCAGTGCTGCTGGTGCTTGATGGTAAATATATCACATTTTGCATACCAACATCCATATGAGCTTATTATTAATAGCAGGTGTTTAGTACAGCTAAAATAGAAACTTTAATTAATTTGAGGCAAATTGATATTTACAGGAAATCAAATATAATTCCTTCCTATAAAGTGTTAATGGACTGGACGGATGTTATTATTTATTGTCAACAAATGCCGTGACGGCAACCACAACCAACAAATTGATTGTGCTAACAGTCACAGTAGCTTGTTCCTCCATGCCACAGAACTCCCCCATTGTTCGAAATCCATTCAATTATACATGAGTCATACCTTTGTTTTACCTTTATCCGGTCTCCATGCTTTGCACTTAGGTGACGTACAATATCACTTAAATTAGCGCAGCTAGTGTAGTTTATTTTGAAAGAAAACCATGGCTGCATTACTTCCTGTTGAGTGTCAGACCGACAGATCTGCACATACTCGGAGAAGTGATTTGTTGTCTAGCATCACTTTGCTAACTAGTTAGCTTAACAAGCTGCTTAGTGGACTGATGGAACATCGTATTTAAATGTTTATATGAAACAGGTTTAAAGTCCAAAATCCAAATTCTTTGTAAAGTCAGTCTGTTACACACTCGGGTTACATTTCGTGGCACCATGCACAGTTAACGTTGGTTTGTAGCCCTCCGATAAAACCAAAGAAATAACAAAAAAAAAAGGAGGAATGTCTCACCCAGGTCCAAAGGTAAGGCTCTTTTATGTATTTCTGACAGCTTTTGATGGCAGTTGGGGTTCGATGGCATGGAGTAATAAAGTATATACTTCTGTAGTTATTGATAAAATAAACTGGGCTGAATCCTAGCATCGAAATTCGACTGATGTCATAATTAGTCAGAATGAAAATCTGGAACAGCTCTGTACCCCCACCTCAACCAAACCACACATTGTGAAATATGTGTTGTAGAGCTCAACCAATATACTGGTCAACTGATATCGTCATTCATAATAGTATCAACATATATGTTTTCCAATATGCACTGAAACGAAAACTTTATTTTAACCAAACATAATTTGGATCTAATAATTTGCAGATTGTTTTATATCGGTATCAGCCCCAAAGATCCTAGTTGTAAGGAATAATTCATACTAACTTAAATAAAATAAGGTTAGGTTGCCCATTTTGTATAAGTGCATAAGTGTTTTAATGAGGACAGGGAATCTTAGGTTGATGAATTGAGATAGTTAGCATAATATAAACTCACTCTGCAAACAGTACTGAATGCTGATAGCGACCTCATCTCACTGTATTCTGTGCTTCACTATAAGAACTAATTCTGTATTGGCTCTAGTAACATAATTCCTATAATGAACTGCCCTTCTTCTGCAGAATAACTGAAAGACTTTTTTTTTTAAAAAGGAAAGGTAAATAGGCATGTGTGTTGTCTTTGGTAATATATTGTATTTTGGCAAATGCATTGTGTTGGATGAGCGACATCACATCTTGTGTGGCGTCGTGCTTGATCTCAGCCTGCAGCGCCTGAACCATCGTCCTCAGATGATGTTGGTGTTTTCTGGCGTTTTCAGCGATGATGATGATGAGGTAAGGTTCCTCTCAGACTGGAAGCGATGTGTCTTTAATTTAAGCATACTCTATTTCTGAAGTATCATTCCACCTTGGCACACAGGCAGTTTGAAGAAAGTGAATCGATCTGTCTGCCTTACAGAATATTAGATATGGACTCTTGTGTTTCTTGTGGCACCGTGCCAGGTGGAATTTTTTTTTTACCAGTGTGCTGCTGTAAATAAGTAAGGTTAGTGCTATATCAGCTGCATTTCTTGACGAAGACTTGTAAAAAAACAAATTCAATAATCCCAGTGCAAGATTTTTAAAATAAATAAGTGAAGAGAAAGAAACCATCATCTTTCAGATATTACAGGGAAAGCAATTTAACGAAACTGAAGAACTACAGAACATTTGATATGATCTAAAGATAAACCCATGGAACAATATGATAAATTAAAAACAGGGACATTTTAAAGTAGACTCTCATCTTAACTCTCCCTCTCTTTATTTTGTCTAAAAATATAACAGAGGCTTACTCTTGTGAGAAAATCCAAAATTGCTTTAAAGGGTTTTATGGCCCAGTTATTTGGTGATGAGTGTCTCTGCATTATAATGTGCAAGAAAGTTCTGGATCCACAATTAGCCGTGAGCAAATGCCTAATGTCTGCAGGTCTTGAGATAAATCAAGGACAATAATGAATTCACACGGGCAGCTCTGTAGATTCTGGTTCTGAATTAATAATTATTTTTCATGCAAATGAATGCATATACCTGGAATTGGGCTGTGTAGCTTTTTATTTCTTGAGAATTAGGAGCTTTAATGCTGTCTGAGCTAGATATTAATGGCCATGGAGGAGTCACACCAAGATTGGTATTCGGGCAACTGCTCATTTGAAATGACTCATTCTCTTTCTAGCTCTTAGTGTCCACGCACAGTAAGAGAATGACCCTTTTGAAAACTGCCAGCTTCCCACTTACACATGCCACGTCTAAAAACGAAGTACGGTACATCATAAATCAAAATGTCAGAGGATGCAGCTCGCAGTATTTTTGAACACACATAATTAGTTAAGAGTTTGTGATGCAGTCTCAGAAGCACTACACTTAACAGCACCATCTTGACTAAACATGAGCTCAGAATCTCATTACTAAATCAACATATTTGCCTGTGTAAACAATCCCAAAAATGTAATATGTTGACTTGTTCAGAACGACACGCTCTCCTACCAGATGCATACAGGCAAACATTAGCGTGCTGCAATCACCAGTCAGAAAAACATCTGATGCTGATACCTGACTGCCAGTGACTCATCTGCCCTGCCATCACGGGTTGGGGAAGAAATGCCTTACAGTGTGTTTGAAGAAACGCTGCCAAGCTATTTTAAAATGCACGGCTGACCTTCAAGGAAATGAAGCTGACAACACATCAGTATCTACTGCTCCCCGAGCTCCATGCAGAACCACATGTCATTAAACCATTTCAATGCTGATGAATTGCCTTTACAGTTATATGAAATGGGAAACACAAAAGTGATAATGATAAAAGGAAAACACATTCACAAAATAACATCAAAGAAAGAAAGCATTAGATTAATTATAGTAATAATAATACCTGCAATAATGAATACATTCTTAAATAGACACATTGAAAAAAGTTTGTTAAAACACAACAACACATTTCCTCCCATAAACAACAAATGAGCAAAACATTAATATTCAAGAATCTGCGGCTAACACTACCTGGACAAGGGGCAGTGTTATTGCAAACCCTTGATTCTCTTAAAGGGCCGCTGCAGTGTGTTCCGTATGGTGAGACACATGTTCTTGTTCGCACCTGCGACCCTTGACCGCATGTTACAGAGCATGAGCTCCACTGGGACCACTCCTCTGCACCTGATTCACCTGTGTGGGAGAAGGGTGACACTAGTTAAATGCAGCAATATGGTCCTGGGGCAGGGGCTTAACGGGGCAGGGTGGGGCAAGGCGGGCGGGGGTTTAGTAAAATGGGGAGGGGCCAACATGAGTCACGTTTGGGTGAAGTGGGGTCTTTAAGATTTACAAGAACACTATTGTACAGTCTATACTGCCTTTATGTGATCTTTGATAAATACTGAACACTGACTAATTTGATTTGTATGCAAATCAATACAAATTGAGTATAACAAACAATAGTCAATAGAATGCGTGTGTAAATGAATCAGCCTTTTTTTCCCCCAGCAAATTTAAACGAGCATTTATGCAAAGATCACAGAGAGGGATTAGCTATAATTATTAAAATGAACAGTAAACATTAGGGGGAACATCTAACTGTTTCACTTCATCTTTAAAAAATAATTCATGCATCTCAATGAAACCCAATAATATGCGTTAAACAAATGGAGAAGATCACCATAAAACAAACAAAATTTCATAAGAACATGGTGACATGCAAGAAGGACAACATCTGAGAAAGTAAAATGGAATTTAATGGGTGTTAGTTCAGAAAGAGGTCTGAGATATGGATGTCCCTTGCACTGCAGCAAACTATCTAGTTTCCTTGACAACAGCGGAGCAAATTCTGTGTTTTAGACAATGGCTTCAAATAATTTTCAAATCCGTCTTAGCCTGTAAACTCCCAGGGGTGGAGGAAAATGAGAAAGTTAGCTAATATTATTCAGCAGATCACAGCCATTTTTCACGTGCGTCTCAGAATGTTCAAATTTCAATTGTTGGTGCCCAGAAGGAAACGAAACAGGTAGTATTTAAGTGACAGAATGAGAATAAATCCTGTCTCTATTGTTCAGGCCTTTGAAGATTTTTGAAGTAGTTAAACTCATGTAGACATATTGTCATGAAATAATCATTTATATTCTTTTTAATAGCAGATTAGAGAGGATAAGGACCATAGTTGTTCTCAAGATCTCTTTTAAGTTAAATTAAAAGGAATAAGAGAAGAAACAACTCCGAGCTTTTCGATCTTCATGGTCCAAAATTGTCAAATATCAAAAGGCCATGATTTGCTAAATAAAGTTATATATTACGATGAGGCAGTGGGGTGATTTCCAAAGCCATGGTAGCCTAAATGAAAAAAAAGAATAAATTATATGGTGACAAGTGAATGGACAATCAAATTCCTGCGTCAGAGTCGTCACCAAATAATTGATGTTTGATTATGTTAAACCCTCAGGTGAAGTATTCATTTTCTTCGAGGCTTTATGCATTAGAGGAATAATTTAATACAAAGAGGAATAGTTTCAATTGCAGCTCTGAATACATTTATGTCATAGGAAGTCATCAAATCATGCTTAAGTGTTTAAAGTAGTTTCTCAGGACACATAGATTCAGCCGAATAGGGATCTAAACCCTGACCTTAATTTTGCAGATCATAAAATAGACTGAAAGGTGGATCAATTTGTTAAATGAGGCAGTACAGGGAGAGTAAATTGTGTGAGAATGAGAAACAGAAAAGCACAGCGATGCGACTTGACAGGGAAACAACATTCCTACAGCGTCGTGTAAAATGGAGAGGTGTTAATGAGTATATGTTAGTAAACGGTATAAATGTATGGTGTGTCGCAAATTATAATGGTAATGAAAGGAGTTTTTAAACAATGACAGCAATTTAAATGGAACAACACATGAAAAAAAATTAAAACATTTCCCAAAAAATCAAAATAAAGAATTAAAAAAAAAATCTCAATAGCAGCTAGATCTAAACCCACCCACTGAGGAAAAAAATGTGTTTTCCAGATAGAATAAAGCAAAATTAACTAAATAATGAAAGCAAAATTAAGGTTTTGCTTGTTTCAACACTTTCTGATTTTATTAAAAATGATAAGGTGGTAGGTTGTAATAGTCATTATGAATGTAGGTAATTTCAGTTTTTAATTTGCTGGATGCTACACTTGATTAAGCCACATAGCTTCATTTTATCTCTAAGGGCAGCATCTATCAGTTTAACTTTTGCCAAGTATGTGTTTCATATTTGGCTGAAGGGGTGGGTTTTTCATCGAATGACATTTAATTTATCATGCCTTGGAGGAAATGATTAACTACATCTGGGCCTTAGTTTTAAACTGCTGTTTAATTAATGTTCTATGAATACACTGTGTGAGTAATCCACTTGCCAACTCACTATGTGACAATAAAACAAACAGACCCACAAAACCCAATTATGCTCTATATTCAAAGTAAATACTCATAGAGAAATGGGAAATTTATCTTCCTAGTTCATATGTAGCAATAGAGAATGGGAAAAAATAATAATGCAAAACATTTCCACTTAAAAGGTGCAGTACAAGAGAGAGCATGCATGATGAAATTAAGTTTAGTTAACAAAATAAAGTAAAGAAACATAACTATTGTATTACCAGTTTGTGCCATAAATTTAGCAGATTCAGCTTGCTCCTGCAGGGCCTTTGTGTCATGAACTGATCTTGGCCGCTGACTTTTTACTGTATGCTCTCCGATCATTCCATATTCTATGGGACAAAATAGAGGTTCATATGAAAGCTAGGCTTAAACATGGTTTTCTGAGAACAAAAGCTTATTACATACTGTTTTTCAGGATGTTCGAAGCAACTGCAGTACATGGCTAGAAACAAAGACCACACAAGTTTGTATTTAATTTGTCCATTAACTCTAGGGCATAGAACAATGCAACGAATTTATAAGGGTGAGTTGGAAGTATTAATTGAGCTTGAAAGCACAGCGTAGACACATAGCAAACATGCAAATAAACTCACATCGTATTTTTTAAAGACTCTAACACTTCATCAGACCAGCTCCCTCCCCGCCCTCCCTCCTGCACACCCAGAAAAGAAAAGAAAACAAAATGAAAGTAAAAATGTGTAAGCCATCGGAAAGCCACAGAGGAGGGGGTCATGGACATAACATGCTATTGATCCACAGTTTCCTCAAAAGGTTTGTCATCTTTGTGGGATTTCTTTTCTTTTCTTTTTTTTTTGGTTTACCCGCTCCAAAATATTGTGAGCCTTTGTAAAATTAGACAAATGTATTCTGAGCTGTATTCATTACAATGCATGCCCTCTTTGTTTCCCATAAAGGGACAAAGAGACAATGAGTACAATGTTCTGACGCCACACTGAGAAAAGCGATGCTAGCGAGATTGCAGTTAAGAATTTGCATCAGCTGTTTTAAGTAAATCCGACACACTGTAAAACATTTATTTTACTTAATTAAATAGCTCATGCAAATTGTTTTTGGACTCCTGTTTTAATTAAAAACCCGCATTACTTTTGGCAGTGTGGTCCTAATGAGGTGATTATATCATTTGCAAATAGGCAATGCAGGTGATGCATCAACAACAAATTCACACATAGCTTATGTTAGTACATTAGACAATACAATGCATCAGCCATTGATAGGGTGGAAGTTTAAATCATCTGTTCTAATATAGTTTGTGGCCTCAGTTTCCTGCGTTCCCGACAGCAAACTGTAAGCTTAGAAAGACTGACCTCCCTCGCAGTGAGGCCTAGAGGAGGAAATCTGCCATCTCGTCTGATCATGTTCCACTCAGAGCTAAGATTTTATGACTAATTATACGGTAAATAACTTGACTACAAAAAAATAACAACAAAAAACAAAACAAAAAAAAACTGTTGTCTGATCCACGCATCAGACTGTTGGCATTAAGCAAATCATATCAACAAACATGTTCCATGATTGGATTAAGAAAAAATAAATAAATAAATCAAGAAAGAAAAACAAAACATCCCGTCCCAGTATAGCATCAGGAAAACTGTGTTTGTGTTTGCATAAAAAATTAGAATATTAAGAGGGCATAATGAAAGGAGAGAAAGCCGCCAGGTAGAGACAAACATCGCAGCCTTTTGATGCTGATTGGGATCTTCAGAACCATGACTGCACAAAGTAACGAGCTTCAGAAGCGTGTTCAAAGGTCTCTCAGTCTGATCTGATCGCGTCCACATCTGTTTTGCTCAAATTAAGCAGAAAGCGCAGTGTGAACTCCGCGCCGGACAAAGACAGTGCAGGTACACTGATGGCTGGACAAACAGCGGGCAGTTGATCTGACGCTCAGTCATGTAAGGCTAACTGCTGTAGATACTTTGACACGTTATCTCTTTTGCTGTGTTTCGTGCTCTACCCTGTGGTGTCTTGGATCATGAACCAATTCCCCATTTAGGAGAATAAAAAGGGCTGTCTGATTTAGTCAGCCTGAATGTGTGCTACTTCGCAGGAAACCATACAAAAGGAAGGGTGCGCTGCCTTTTTAATGAATTTATGCAAACGAAACTAAACACTAAAAGCTATGAGACACCAATAGCACTTTCTACCACTTGGCTCACTTGGGCTGCATGGATAAAGACAATACGCACAAAATGGCTTCTTTTAATCCTTTTACGTTCAATGTTAGTAATGCACAATAGAATTGAAAAATATGTACAAATCATTATAGACACCCAACTGTCCTGTAGTAGCAAAAAACAGCTTAAAATGTATTTGTGAATATCAGGATATTGAAAGAACATAATTCCTCTGTAGCTCTCTGTTGAATCATTTAGAAAAAACAAATATAAAGAAACGTTTTGTCTCCTGTATCAAAGAGGATGTACAGCACACGGAGCTGGGGGCTGTTATATTCCATATTGTCCTTTTTAAATGGTAATCAACATGACCGGCTTCACAAATCATTGATCATACCTCCGCCATACCTTTGAAAATGATTTGCCTCTGCAAAACATTGATCAACTAAGCCTATTAAATAGTGATATTAGCCCTGGAGTCAGTCTCACCTAATCTAATCTGACTCTCAGCAGCTCATGATGAACAATACAACAAAAGCATTGCAACATGAAAGAGATTATAAAAGCGTCATTAAGCGTGATGTCAGTAAGATACTTGGAAGACAAACAGTCGCTGCGGAGCAGAATGAAACTTCACACATTTTGAAATAGAAGTGTTTCATCATTGTGGATTAATCGTTTCATGACTGATGTTTGAGTAATTCTCCCTACATCAGTCCGGACAGGAAGCTATTAAAAAGCTCAACCTGTTGGTACACAAACGAGAACTGGTTAATTTAGCACACAAGGAGACGTAGTTTTAAGTGAATAAGACTGGAGTCTCTTTTGATGCCACAAAGCCAAAAATGTTCACCCTGACGCCGGGTTTCAGAGAGCCTGAGGTGGAATGGAAAAGAGCAGAATGTCGAAACATGACACCAGAAAAGTACTGAGAAACAAGCACAGCAGTTTAATTGAACTACTAGGATTGTATAGCCCGTGGCTATATGACGGTAAACATGAGAGACAAACCGGAATTTTTAATAACTGGAGGGGCAGGCTGTTGTCATTTGTCAAAGCAGCCCAAAACAATGTGTCTTCACTGTATATTACAAGGAAGAAAGCGCAGATGATGCATTTAACGTGTCATTACTTGGAAACATTTCTTCTGTTTCAGACAGCATCTTTGTCAAGTTTTGGCCTGTATTCATAACTTTTTAACTGTGTGCTTTAGAGTAAATTAAGTTTGAGATTTATGATGTCTCCTCCAGTCTGGACTAAAGAGAATACTTATTATTGATATCCATCAAGCACCATGCTTCAACAACAAAGGAGAGACAATGTCATTCAGAGAAATCCATCACTGCTAACTTTCTTTCCTATTGTGTGATGATTCATTCACTTTGCTTTGCATGCACAAAACCTCAGTGGCATGCATCACTGGGAAAGCATGCATTTTGGGCCTAAGAGTTAAAGGGACAGTTCACCCCCCAAATCAAAAAATACATATTTTTCCTCTGGCCTGCAGTGCTGTTTATCCACCTGTGCTGTTCTGATGTGAGTTGCAGAGTTCTGGAGAAATCCAATATAATGGATCTAGATGGCGCTGGTGATATGGTGCTCAAAGCGCCAAAAAAAAAAATACAATTGAAAAACTCACCAGCAATGTGTTTTTCCAGAAATCATGACCCGGTTACTCAAAATAATCCACACACTTTGTTGTGAACAGTTTCGTGTAGGAACTACTTTCTTTCTGCAGTAGAATCTACCAGAACTACTGCTCACAAAACCGGTCTGTGAATTATGTTGAGTAACCGGGTCATGATTTTTTGGAAAGAGATGCTGGTTTTGAATTTTTCAAATGTATTTTTTTTGGTGCTTTGAGCACCACAAGCCAAGTGCCATTTATATTCCTATTACACTGTCTCCAGGTGAAGGCAGACGTCTCTACGGCCGATATCTCCAAAACACCAAAACAATCTAGATGGACAAACAGCATCACAGCAAAATGTTTGATTTCGGGGTGAAATGTCCCTTTAAGTTATCAAAAACTAGACAAAATAGCTGCACAAAGCATCACAAACTCTACAGCTCACACCAAAATGATCTAGATGGATAAACAGCACTACAGGCCAGGGGGAAAAATATGTATTTTTGATTTTGGGGTGAAGTGTCCCTTTAAAAATACTTTTTTTTTCTGGTTTACTGGTTTAACAATGACCATTAAATTTATCATGATTGACAAAAAATGAGTAATAGCATCATTGCTTTCCCGGTATACTCAATATATTTGTGGAGGATTAAATACATTTGCCTAAAATAGGGAGCGGAGTTGCTTCGATGACTTTGGCACACGTATCAGCAGTAACCACTTTTCGTTCCACAACAGGCAACGCATTTTAACACAAGGTCAAAGCCGTGCAGCTTGTTCCAGCAATCATTTAAAAATCAAAATAATCTCCAGCACTCTGGATCAAATGGCCCAGATGGGAAGGAGTCGCTTCTGAGGAATAGTTTCACAAATAGTTCTTACAAGTAGACCTCAATTACTTTATAACCAGTATACTGTGGATTATATTAAATGCATGAAATTGGCAATGACGGAGGGAACATTTAGCATTAAAAATTTGCAGAGAGCAGTCATATAAGTGAGTCGATCCAGCAGATTGTAGAGATACTGTGATGGGAATGCAGTGAATGTGCTGTATTTACTGAACAAAATGAGGTTCAAGGCCTGTTAGAGGTCATTAAACATGAATAAAGTCTTTTTTTCACATAGATACAGTGTACCCGGAGAAGCAGGACTACTGGTCAAATATATACTTGTGCTTGCTGGATATTTTCTTAACCTCCCTTTTCACTCATTTCACAGACTCTTATCCAAACAATGCGCTGTTACACTTGTAAGCATCTCTTATTTCCTCTGTGCGATTTATTTCCCTTTAGATAAAATTGTCAACTCCAAAAAACAAAAAAAAACAAAAAAACAAAAGTACTTTGTAGCATCAGGAAATTACTTAACTGTCTTGCAGAGATTAGAGCAGCAGCATTTCTCAGAAGTACAGTTGTCAGCAGATTCACTGATGATTTATGTGACTCACTGTAAATACACGTGAACCAAGATGACTCCCTGTCAGTCTCAGCTACGCTGACGTGTCTCTCTGTGACTCTTAGCATCAGCATCTGTTGACAGTGTCCAAGTGGAGTTGGGCAATACATCAATATTATATAGATACTGATACATGAGACTAAATACTGTCTTAGAGTTTGGATGTTGTGAGTTTTGTCCAGGTTTTAAGGAGGAGTTCAGTATGCAATTTTCTGAAATGTTCTAGCTGTTCTATTATTTGCTTTTACCCACTTAGGCATCATATCCATGCTAATGATGATTGTTTATTTTTTTTGTATTTATATTATTTATTATATTTATATAGTTTTTATGATTTTATTTCATGGGGTGTCACACGTTCAATATTAAATCGAAAATCACCAACTTGCAGCATCTGGTGCATGTCTGAACAGAAAAGACTTTCTTAAAACACAACACAATTGATTTTGTCCATATTGTTCAGACTTACTTCCCAGCAGGTTAAACCTAAGATGGAAAACATCTAAAGATGGTCTGAAATATGACTTTTGAATCACAAAATTATAAGCCTAATGTTTTGGAAATCCCTCATGATAATTCCTACCCCAGAAAATAGTTTGAGAAATCTACAATGTAGATATACATAATAATATGCAATGTTAAAGGGAATTCAGATACCTGAATGCACACACACACACACACACACACACACACACACACACACACACACACACGCACACACTTCTCTCTCGCACACAACACACACTCTTTTCCTGTTTATCACATGTTTTACATTTTTAAATGCTCCTAATTCACCGACGCAAGTAGCAGAATTTGCACCCCATTCAGTAACACTTTGCAAAATTAAACCTGTAATTACTTCCAGTAAGAGCAAAAATAGATCTTTTAAAGGGTGCATGCAAAGACTGCTTGCTGCCACCATGCTGTGCCATCACTTTATAATGGCAGCCATTTTGCCCGCTTCTCAGGGATTATCAACAAATCAGGTGAATAATAAAGAGGTGAGGAATGAGATTAGGCTATTCTTAGGAAAAAAATACCTTCCTCTTAACTTTAAGAACCTGAGATGATTTGGTGGCAATAGTCTCGTGAATCAGGCTGCTTTGCAAGTTGATCTTACCATGAGATACGTCTGGCTGCTCTAAAAAGGAAAGGGAAAATAAGTCTTTTGTTTCAATCAGCTTTGGAAGCTGATCTCCAGGGGTGCATCTGTTAGCGAAGCCAGCACTGCATGCAGAGACAGCCAATACAATGAAAATCTTTGGCCAAAATGCTACAAAATGTCTGCTCAAATTACTGGCTGTGCGAGCGCAGCAGCCTAGTCACCGCTGGGCTGTGACCTCAGCAGGTGACAGTGAATGAGGGTTATGACAGAAGGATACAGAAGCTCAGATTTTGAGGCAATAGTGTGACTGCATGTGCGGTGGCGCACACAGGCCTTCATCATTGTGTCAAAGGTGTGCAAACATGGATAGTGCTGGACAGTATTTCCCTGCCCGAGCCAAACTATTTCCGCGAGGCTGATGTGGTGGGCTCAAAGCTTTTCTGACCCATCACAGCACATTGATGCTTTCAAGTTTAATTAGCAGGCATAGTTACAAAGATATTCACGCTTGATCTAATTAATGTCCCGCTACTCAGCACATGCAGTACACATTACAAACAAATAAAGACTCAGCACGCAATCAAAGACAATGAAAGTTCCCTGGGTCCATGACCTTTGTCATCACGGAGGCTTTGATCCACTGCATGCAGGGAATTTTAAGCTTTCACACTGGCAGTGATCATGCCAGCCACAGACGGTCCAATGGAAGACATTTCATTTCCAGGTTCATCTTCACTGTGTGGACACGTTCCATGTGTAATTTTATTGAAAGGCAGTAAAAGCCAACCCCATGTCCAATGACTGATGTGTCTAACCTTGCATGAAATGAGCCTTTACTCAGAGGCCCCTATGAGTAGCTTCTATCAGGGGCGCTCCGCTTACTGCCCTCCATGCATTCCTGCCTGACTGACTGACTGTCACAAATGTAGCTCTTAATGAGAGGCACTTCATTACCACTGCACTTTGAAGAGTGCAAGTTCCTAAAATAGAGACAAGCGTACAGTCCACGCAGACCAGGAAGAGGGATACCTCCCTCCATCCATGCCTGTCTTTGATCCATTCCTCAACAGCTGAGCTACCGAGGCTGGCAAACTTTGGTCAAATGCAGAGATATTCCTGAGCTGGAAGGTGCTTAAAGTACATTTTTAGACATATTGGACCAGAGCTGCGAGAATAAATTTATTAGCTGATTATTAATAAACTATTAAATTAATCACCAACTACTCTGAGTCATTTTTTTAAATTAAAAAAATGTCCAAATTCTGATGTCAGTCCATCAAATGTGAATATTTTCTGGTTTCTTTTCTCCCCTGTGGAAGTAGTAGGTTGTGGGCAAAACAAGACATTTGAGGACGTCATCTTGGGCTTTGGGGAACAGCTATCAACATTTTTTCACTATTTTCTGACATTTTATAGACCAAACAACTGATCAGTTAAACAAGGAAATGATAGACAGATCAATCGATCATGAAAATCATCGTTAGTTGCAGCTTGGACGTCTGTTTGAGCCATGAATTACAATGGAAATATACATATTTAAACAAAAGAGATGCCAAACCATAATAAAAGACATTAACCTTTACAAAAGTTAAGAATGAACAAATGCTAAACAGTCATATTATAATTTAAAGGTCTAACAATTCTTGGTTTCTATTTATTTGCTTGTTTCCTGGAGGTATTAAAGCCTAAACATCAATGCAGAAAAATGTTCAAAGCCTGTTCTGGTTGATTAGGGAGTTTTTGCTACAAAAATAAACATAATTACAAATAACAACAAGTATTTTACAATAGTGAGATTTAAAAAAAAAGTTAGAATAACAAAAACACAGAGGAAAGTGAAGAGAAAATCAGTTACGGTGGGATACATTACAAAAATACATGACATAAAAAACATCAAATACATTTATTCATGAGTAAAATACAGATTTACTGCTTTTTTTTATTCCAACATTTTAGAGGCAGGACAGCACATGTTGTTTTACTTTAGACAAAACTGTGAAAGACTACTTCTCAATGTAAAAAAAAATTATGACAAATATGACGACGATGATACTGATGATGATTCTGATGTCATGAGGATGCATCACATTTCTCATGAATACACTCTCACATCCGGTCTTTAGTTACTCCGACCTTAACATCACACCACCAATCACAAACAATTTTGTCAAACTACGCAAATGTCCTCAAAGTGTATCTCCTTACAGCCATTACACAAACCCTTCACTATTGGTGGGACCATATGCTTGAGCCAATCTAAAAAACTCAATTAGTCCTTCATTAAGAAAATGAGGGGGTTGCACGGAATCAGATACAAATTACGAATTGTCCTCTGAGACATACAATTATCCATCATATTCCTTCTGCCATCTGTTTGCTTCCTGTTGACTCTCCTAATGACTTAGATTGAAGCCAAATTAGAATTCTGTGCAACTGCCACTGCACCTCATTGAAAAGTCATGTGAACTCGCCTAAAAATGGAGAGCACGTGGTGAGACAAGCACTCAGGATGCAGGCTGTTGTGAGCAGAGAGGATGCATTTTGTATCACTGATGTGTAGGCAAATGAGTGGCTACTGGACACTGCATTGATAATTTACAGCACAATGCTAAATCACAAGGTTATTGAGCAGTACCTCACAAAGCAACCTAGATGGAGCTCTGACGTTATCAAAGCACTGCATCAAGAAGCCCTGTTGCTGGGTGCCGTGAGCAGATCATTCCTCCTCTTTCCCATGCACTTCAGGGAACAGGCTTCAGCAGTCTGGTTTCATATCATCCAAACATGTATAAATTGAATCTCCTCTCTGTCAGAAGTCACACAGTTAAGATGCATATTCCACAGTCTGAATATTACACTGTAATAAACTGCCACCACAGGGATCAAAAGCATCATCCACTTTACTGTGGCTGTAAACAAATGTTTGCTTATCAATCTCCAGAAAGCAGGCTTCATTTTGATTTAAACAAAAGCGGGTAAAAATTGAAAACAACGGCAACGGATGAAGATGCTCATTTCCTTGTCATCTATTCCGGGTTCTCACAAAGATGTACCCCTCTGCATGATAATGTGAGCGATGTGTCGTGCTTTCAGTTCAGCTGCATGATGCTATCAGAAAATGGATCCGCCTATGGAGCATTTTAAAGTGAAAGCAATGCCAAGATTGCAGCTTATAACTTTTAAAATCACCAGCCTTTTCAAACAGCGACACCGCTGAACCACCCGTGACTAAAAGTGGGGCTGCTGCAGGGACACAACTGAAAGGACTACTGTGCACCGACAGAAACAAGGATGGAAGCGGATTACTAATGAAACCATTTCGGAAAGAGTAGTCAGGTTACATGAATAGTATAGAATCTACACATTGTAAGCTGTGTGAAATACTGAGGCTCCCTCAAATCTGGGACACTAGTCTCACGCTTAAAGCGTTTCATGAAATATTCTCTTGTAAGTTCCGGCCAATCGCCTCAAAACAAGAGATTTTCTTTTGACCAGCAGGATATGATCTTCATATACGGTTGTAAATTGCGCATAATTATCCTTTGAGGTATCCTCTACTACAATGCTTCTGCTAAAGGGATATTGGAAAACTATGGAAGCAGCTCTTGGCATCGGTGTAGAAACACACAACCCCAGTAGATGACCTGGCAGTCACACACACTGCCAAGCTCAATGCCACCATGCCAAGCAATGCATCTGTCAAGTGAGAAACATGACACATTTTTTAGCACCTTTGCGACTGCAGCCAATTTTCAAAGAGCATACCTTGTCCTTTTCTGAGCCATTTTGCTTGGCATACCAAGTAGTGACCTTAGATTTAATAGAGTCATGGTTTGGCGTCCGTGGAAATTCCTC
>JAJHUR010105534.1:2704-34534 GCA_027495735.1 Lutjanus campechanus
AGACTTTGGATAAAGCGAATTTTAGGGATTTTTTTTTTTTTTTTTTTTTTGTAGATTCTGTCTTAAAGTAAAGCATTTTCTTTTTGGAAGATGCTATCGTGTTGATCTCTGTTTTCTGTAAACTTTTAATCATACTTTGAAGAGCCTTAACGTTTACTGGTAAAAGCCTTATGATTGCATTCATATACGACAGAGTGATAATGTTCGTCTGGCTTTATGTGGACCACAAATGTGGCTGCTGGGAAAACTGTTGTTGTTTATCGACCACAAACAGCTGATGTCTGGTCTTCCCTGCTGGCTGCGATAAAGACTGGATGTTGAGAATCAACACTTACTAAACGCTGCAGTGTGACTGGATTGTTAGAGCCGACACCTGGCTCCATCACAAACAACAGGAGATTGTTTGTGAGTTCTTTCTTTTGTTTTTGATATTAAGGCCCTGTGGCCACATAGCGTTTTTTTTTTTTTTTTTTGTCAGAAAGGCGCTGGTAGGGTGATGAAGCTGCCAGCTGTGAATCTGTGCAGTTAAACAAAAAACAAATGCATGACAACAATATCTATAGGAGCATAGTCTAGCATCACCACTATGTTTTTTTTAATCTATTTGTATCTACAGTATTTTGACACTTTGTTAATATGACCACCAACTGGAAGATGCATGCTCTGATATGGCCCTTTTCCATACACATGCTGGCTCGATTTGACTCAGCGTGTCAGCCCAGTGAGGCAGAGATTTACATCTGGGCCACCTGTTTGAAGGTGTGTCTTGATATGGGCTTGTCTTGACTTAAGCAGCTGTTAAATGTTATTTAACCACATTTCATTTCCTATATATTCTTCACAATAAAAGGAAATGTTGGGTTTTCATCAGCAGTAACTTAACATCTATCAGTTGAAAGCAAACATGAAATAAAGCAGATACCTGAAAGTACAAACAGCGACGCAGAAGAGAAACTAAACTTCAAACCACAGAAATTCAGTTAGAAGTTACAAAAATACTGAGACCTGAACACACAGATCCTTTGAAAAACTTCTCTCTTTCTGGGCTCCTGCACAGACGAGATGAGTCTTTCCATTTTCTTGGTTACCATTGTGAGGAGTCCCCATTTAATATATGATTGGTTGCTTGAAAGGCGTGACAGTGCCGACACTTGTGCCTTTCTGAAAAGTTCAGAGATTTTCAATTAGAAGTGCGCAGAGCTGCCGCACAACAAAGGCGGACCACAGCGTCTTTTCTCCAGACGGCTGCATGCTGGCGCACAGAAAAAAACGCTATGTGAACACAAGGCCTGACTGAGAATCCCACACTATGGTGTCTCTTAGTTCTTCACCTTTGAAAGAAATGTAAATTCCATTTGCTCATTCACTTTCATGCATCATGTGAATTTTCTACTCCAGTAACAACATTCCTACTTCATGCGGACGCCTCTTGGTTTCAGTCCATGCTGCCCAGAGCAAAGCTGCATTTGCATCTTTCCTGTGACTTCTAAAGCAGCCTTGATCTTCCTAGGCCTCACCTGTACTGTACCTGTTTGTCAGCTGAACTCTTTCCATAGTGAACGTGCGACTACAGAGCATGCAAATCACCATGATTTTGTTTTCTTTTTTCCTCACCGGATGGCTCGTCTAAACATGTAATCCTGTTTGAAAACATGGAAGAGGAGCTCGTAACCAGTGGTTTTGTTTGATGACAACTCCTAAACACGCCAAGTGCACCCCCTTGGATACCTCAAACATCTCAATGATGCTTCCCCACCTACAGGGAAGGAGCACTCCCTGCTCCCCATAGGGAGTGTCTCAGATTAAAGCCACCATTTTGGAAAAACAAACTTGGTGCCATGGAAACGGCACTGCTTTTTTGTCTTTCTCTCTCCTTCTCTCCATCAGGATAAAGCTTTGTTTATTTTCCTGATCGTGTTGTTTCAGGCTGTTTTTTAGATACCGGCACAGTTTGTTTTACACGGGTCATTTCCTCCCTCAGTAAACTCAACTTTCTGCAGGACTCCTCGAAAGGCCCCCGCACAGTGAAGTGGAGTGTAGGTCAGAGTGAGGGAATGGAGTGGGTGGGGTGGGGAGTGCGATCACGAGACCCGCTCGCAGCTGAAAAACGATGGCTCTCGACGGCACTCAGTGGAATTTTACACACTACACCTACACCTGCAGCAGTGGCAGCCTGGAATCTGACACACTACACCTAGACCTGCAGGGGCCCGAAGACTGCACAGTGCAGCAGTGGAATTTTACACTGAAGCACGTCCGACCCCTATATGCTCATGTTTCAGCCCCACTGGTTTGGAAGAAACTGAGAAAACAACAAAAAAAGGTGTGCTGCAGTTTTACTGCAGGGATTCACGACCAACAAACCTTTGCAACTTGCCTATATGTTGATTTTTAGCAGATTATTTGTGGTTTTTTTTTTTCTTTTTTTCTTTTTCTGTAGCATAACAGCATTCTATTATGTTTGGGGAATATGTTTATTTGTTTTTGTTTATTTGATGCGATTCTAGTGCCTGTCTGTTACAGATGTTAATGGTTGAATGAGATTTTCATACTTCTGGAGCCAAACCTGGAAGTTTCAGTTTCTTTTTAGTGCTGCCTTCAGATAGAACTCGTGAGCTTGTGTTTACGACATGGGAAGTTGTGCACACCAGGGGTCTTCAACGTTTTTCACGCCATGGACCCCTTAGCTGAAAGACGGAGGAGGGACCCCCATATGCCACTGAATATGTTTGGACCTTTCCTCATTTGTGCTTACTGTAGCTGCTGAGTCAGTAGCAGCTGAAGCATTGCTAATGTTAGCTGTGTTTGCATCACCCTTTGCACTTTTTCCAGTGGTTTCTGAGGTGGATGCCTTTTGTCAATGTTGTGTAAATTAATTTTTTGGGGCTTTTGTTTACAAATAGGCCAGTTTATCTTTGTTAATATCTTGGATCCAAGTTAATGAGTGTTTTCAGACTTATTTTAGCAACCAATAATTTGGCAGGTCCCCCTGAAGTTACAGACCCCCTGCTGAAGACCCATGGTGTACACAATATGCTTGGCATGGTTAAGTCATGAGGACACTGGTGCTAGGCAGCAGCGACATGGATGCCAAAACTCCTGCTGTCTAAAAGCCACCAAGGCTGACAATTTAGTGAGTTAGCGCTCAGGCCATGTAATGCAGGAAATGCAAAGGCATAATGAAAAGATAAGACTGCTGAGAATATCAAGATTTTCATCAGATGCATTATAAAATTATGAAGAAAACCACTATGCTTATCATCCCCTGAGGAATGAACTTCCGCAGCTTCTGCTTTTTTAAAAACTCGGGAGATCGTAAATACCACAAAACAGTTTTCACCGTATTTAAAATGATAATTAGAATATTATGCTTGTTTTCAGACGTTTATCACGATCTGTCCCACTCATGACTACCTAACCCAATATAAAAACATAAACGATTGTCTCTATGTGTGTCCATGTCGTCAAGGCTGTTGCTAGGTGGGCTGTTGCTAGGCTAAGACACTTGCAGTTCTTTCTGATAGGATCTGGCTATGCTAATGGTTAGCTGTCATGCTGAAGAGAGAGCCTGTCTTTTTTAAAGAGCCAACCCCTTCCTTCGTAAAGTACCTGGCAAAAAAAATGCTGGTGTCCCGTTTGGGTGTTTGAAAATATGGTCACCCTAGCATAGCTTTCTTTAAGGCTACAGCTAGCTAGCCTGTTAGCTTAGCTCAGCATAAATACTGTAAACAGGGGGAAACAACTAGCTAGCTTTAAACAGGTAGTTTACAAATATGAAAACATATTAAGATAAAAAATAAAACAAGATATAACATGTTATGAGCTTTAGAAGTGCTGGTGTAGGTGGACTTTCTCCTTTTGGAGACAGTCAGGCTAGGTGTTTCCCCATGTTTTCAAGCTGTAAGCTAAGCTAAGCTAACCAGCTGCTGCCTATAGCGGACATATCTGAAAGTGGTATCAATTGTTTCATTGAGGTTGATTTGCATAAAAGCATATAAGTATATCTCCCAAAATGTTGAAGTACTTATTTGAGGCAAAGTTTATAGCTACTCAAAGCAAAGCTATGTGCAAGAAAACACTGTCAAACTCTCTGAGCTATCATGTTACTTTTATTTTTATTTTTCTTTGTAGCATAAGGTTAGTTAATTTAGAAAGCATACATGAGCTGTAGCTATTTTATTTTCTAATATTTTCTTTTGTCACAACATTTTTATGATCTTTGATAATGTTTACAAATGTGTCAGATGCTAAACGGTCAGTTCGAGGGAAACAAGGCGTGTATGTAAAAACCCCTGAGATCATTAACTGTTTGTATTGTAACTGGCAAAGCATGTCATACATAATGTTTATGTGCATTGTAAAACAAGGATAATAAATGAGAAAATTAATCTTGTGTGTCATGTTTTCTGATAAAATATTTTAACACCTTTCCTTCATCCATGAGGCCGCTCCTGAAATAACAAAGCAGCTAGCGGTAAAGTGCAGGGTCGTGGTTCCAGCATGATTTGTTTCCTTCTGTTTAACTTAGATATTTAAAAAATGTTGGGTGTAGATCTGTGTAGATATACCAGCTAGTACAGTTATTTTAGACATTTCTTTGTAAATATGAACATGTGAAATGCAGGTGTGTTGGACCATAACTAAAGGCAGAATCCACAACAGAGAAGTTTCCGTTAAGTTGTGAAGTTTCAGTGTTTGTCCCTCTGGCTTTCTGACTAACGTCACCATATCCCTTTCAAGGGATTTATTTTTCCCCCCAATGATGTTATCTCACAACATCCACACTTGAATATGTGGAAACACAATCTCGTACAGAGCTGGTTCACTGGAATTAAAGGGAAAAACATGTTTTCTCACTTATCCCCCTGCACCATCCCACACAGTAGTACCTGTTCAGAGCATGTTGAGTTTAGTTCAATTTTTAATTACTTTCATATTCCTTGTTAAGATAAGATAGAATTTTATTTATTCCACTTATTTATTTAAATTTTTTTTGCAGCAGTTGCAGGATACAAATAGAAAATGTCAGTAGATGTGCAAATATCAAAATATCAAAACCAAGCCAAATACAGAAACATGATTGCTTCTTGGTGAGTTGCACATCAATGAGAAGTGGCATAAAGCTAAGTCAACTCTCAATTAGACCTAGATTATATGTTACATTAAGTCAAGTCAAATTTCATTTATATAGCGCCAATTCACACAACAAAGTTGTCTCAAGATACTTTACATATAGAGTAGGTCTAGACCACACTCAATAATTAATTATATTTACATCCAACAGTTGAAACAATAAGATCTTTGCCATCTGTCTCAAATTGTGAAACAAGGCACATCTTGCACATTTCGAATATTCTTATACTCCATACTGTGAACTTTTGCACATTCCCTGGTAAATAATGTGCACATTACTGCACACAGCTGTACAGCTCTTTCATTTAAATAACACATAGTAATATTTTTATAATACTTTTTCATATTTTATTATCTATTCTCTATTCATGCTTTCTGACTTGCAGTCGTGCTCTTATCTTTCTTTCTATCACCAGGGCAAATTCCTTGTTTGTGTAAACCTGCTTGGCAGTTAATCTGATTCTGATTCTCAAGCAGCCTACACCCAAGTGTGTATGTTTAATTCAAAATGTTCAGTGATTATATTCATGATACTGCACACAATGTCGCAATAATGCACCTTATGACACAGTATGTCACCATTGTCTATGATTAAGATAGCAATCCAGAGAGAAAAAGCAAGACTAAACAAACAGCAGAAAAAAGCAGATTCTTTTTTTCACATATGAAATCACTTGTAGTAGTAGTAGTAGTAGTACTGGGCAGTATTATTCATCCTCTGAAACTAGTAATAATAAATAACACTGATAGTGTCATCAATGTTATTTTGGTTTGGTTTCAGAAGGCGTCTAACAGAAAGATGAGTCTGACTGCAGAATGGGAAGTTTAGAATTAAATATTTTCTCAGCTTGACCCGTACTAGTGACTAAATGACTGCCTGTAACTCTGATTTTCATCGTTCTTTTTAAAATCTGTAATTGTAACACTAATAGCTGGATTACCCATGAATACTATTGATTATGTAGCAAGCAAGGATGTGCACACTGAAAGACTTGGAAAAAGTAGTTGTTACAGAGCACAAAATCCACAGTTTAATGTGCATTTAAAGGGTTGATTCTGCCAAAGGACAACAACATTTTCTCATGTTACTCCAGTGGTATCTAGCTATCTACATACTTTAAAAAAAAATCAGTTTCTGAGATTTCTGCTGCCTCGCTAAAACAATGGAACTTTGTCGGATTTTGCTTGTGGTTGTTATCTAAAGTTTTCAAAGGGACGTTACTTCCTTAAAGTATTTCCAGATTATTATTTTTTTTTTTTACTGAAGCAATAGTTCCCGTAAAAGAATTACAAAACAGAGTATCACTCCTGGGAGGAGAAATAAGAGATTTCTGTGGAAATTTATGTAATCTAATTTTTCAAACCTGCAAGCGCCACAATTGTACTGTGGCGAAGATGGAAATCTCAGAAGCAGAACCACGTACTTGAATAGAATTAATATGCATTCATGTATTTTTATGGATCAGTTCAAGCTTGTTTCATGTTCTACAGTTGGTAATGTTATAAAAAGCTTATAAAAGCTGGTTTTATTTTCTCATATTTCAAGATACTTGTTTTTTTCAAATGAACTTCTGCTCACCTCCATTGTATTAGTTGTGACTGTGTTCAAAATCAATTGCCATCCAGTGATCAATGATAATAAATTAGTCAGTAAATCTCAATGGCAAAAACAGCCTCTGGTGTTGTGTGTATGAATCTGAGCTTTACGACTTGTTTGTTTTAATTGTTTAGTCTTATGTAACTTTTTTCTCCTGTGGATTTTGTTATGTAGGCTTCTGCAAATAAAACTTTATGTTGTCAAAACCAATGAATATATTTGATTTCAAACTTTTTGCATTTAAATCACTAATAATACTCTCAAGATACTCAAAATGGGTAACTTTAAAGGGTTAATTCACCTAAATTACAGAAAGAACTCTTGTTATCTAGCCATGTAGACAGTTTTGTTTTATTTGCACAGATTTTGATGTATCTGGTTTTCAAATGTAATTTTTCAACAGTGTGAGCACCACAAATTGAATTCTTTTCCTTTCTGTTGGTAATACTACAAGCTGCATATTGTTAATGATGTGTTCATTGAATTTATGCTACTGGAGATGCTCTAAATTTGGAAATTTAAAGGGTTGGTTCACCAGATTACAAGAAAAAAACACTGTTTTCATTGAAAATGTGATTTATTTATCCAACTTTGAAGTAACCATTTTAAAAATGGTTCTGTTTAGCTTCATTGTATTGAGGACGTGGCAGTAATCTCAGAGACAGTATTCAAACCTGGACAAATGAAACTTAAACTATTAGCATGGAGAGAATCCAGTAAGAGTTTCGTGAGACCTTGGTGCACTGACCCCTTTAAATGCAAATTAAATGTCGTATATAAAGAATTATTTCACATGTGCATCACAGGCAGAAATCTCAAAACCGGATAACTCAAAACCTGCATAAATAAGCCAAAACTATCTGCATGAATACATAAAAATGTATTTATAAAGCTGAAAACATTTGCATCACTGTTATGATCATCTCAACATGCTCTAAATTGAAAACTTTCAGCTCCATGTGATGTTACAAAACAAATAATACAGCAGAACCACTTTCACCTCCAGAGAGCAGGAAACCACCCACAGTCTCTCCCAGCCTGCAGACCTGCTCCAACTCAGCACCCGCTAATTCATTACATTCCCCAATTAAATCATCATCCAAGAGCAATATTCCCCTCATGTGAAAGTACTAATTATGTGCTTAGGATACTTTGCTATGCTGTTAGTCCTTTTCTCTGGCACGGAAGCACCTGGCCCGGCGCCCCACAGATTTGCTCTGACATTGAAAACCTGGAGCACACAGACAGCTTCTCAGAAGCTCTTTCAAATTTGTCTGCCTCAGTGTGCAGCGTGCAGTAGGAGGGGAAAGTGAAATATTGAAATTTTCCAGGGCTTGTTAATTTGCACATTCACGTGAAGGTCATGTATGTGCCTGTATCCTCCTTTTGATGTGCTGACTCATTCACATAGCACAGACGGGTTGGGGCGCTCCACAAAGCCCGCAATGAGGATACTCATGACCAATGCACGCAAGGCTGTGTGTGTATGTGTGTGTGTGTATGGGGGATTGAATGAGACTTCTACATTTCACAATCATCCAGTCTTGCTATTATAGTTGTTATTCAGCTTTGCTCTTACGTAGCCACGTCCAGCTCAGTGAGCAACACTTTCTCACTCCTCTGAAGCATATCACTGTCTTCCTGGGTCAGATATTTCAGATATGTGTGTGTGTGTGTGTGGGTGTGTGTGTGTGTGATGGAACACTGTAAAAAAACAAAACAACATAACTGTTTTAACTTTAAAAAGTTAGTCTCCAGGCTGCTTTAGACAGAAAATTGACTGAACTTGAAAAGAAAAGTTGAGATAATTTTCTGGTGATTCAAAACAAATAAACTTTTCTCATCAAACAGACTTGATATTAATTTAGTTGTACTTCGGAAAACATGTTCAATGAGTTTAAAAAGTCGAACTAACAGCATTTCAGTCACACTGACAAACATCACAAACAAATTTGAGAACTCAGCTGCAGCTGCTCTTGTTGGAGCTACTTTGTTCCAGCGTTGACACAAATAAAGATTGCAAATTGTAAGTGCGTTCCTTAATCGATCACTGGTAACATTGGCGATCAATTAATCCTTAATCGTTATTTAAAAGAACATAAAAATTTTGCTAATATCAAACAATACCATGCATGTTTTTTCCTCCTCAGTCAAGCATTATTTCCACAGCAACATACTGCACATTCTCTGACAGCAGTACAGAACCTATGAAACATATTAAGACGTAAAGGCCGTCAGTATTAAACACGTATACTTGAATATCAGATAACACGTGGAGTGCACTCGTGAAAATAATCTCTCTTATATTTCAGATCTTTATTTGATAGTAGATCAATGAAATTTACTTTGTCAATCAAATTCTTAATGACTGTTTAATCAATCGTTGATTAATCATTATCATAAAGCACAAAGAACAACATGACAGACAAAGGTGGCAAACTGCAGTAATTGAAGACGGCTGCATATTCCTGTTTATTCACACAAAAGTATGTTAAACGATACTACACATATTGGGTATGTAGTGTGTGCGTATGTATGCCTAGTGTGCCATTTTGGATGCAGCAAATATGTGAAATACTGTATATTATGGTATGCTTTGATACTGGAATGCTATGAATGACACGCAAACAGCTAGTCATTTAAAAGGTGTGTTGTTTGGTTGCAACATCGACATGTGACACAACAACAGAAGCAACACAGAATGAGAGGATGAGTGCAGACAGTGAGGTAATTGTTTTTTTGTTTTTTTTTTACATCATCTTTTGGGCCTTTTCCTTTATTTGGATAGGGACAGCTGAAGATATGACAGGAAACAGGGTTGAGAGAGGGGGGATGACATGCAGCAAATGGGCCATAGGCAGGAATTGAACTAGCGGAGGACCAACAGCTTCAGTACATGGGGCGCATGCTCAGCCACAGGGGCACCCCAGTGAGGTAACTGTTAATAAAAAAGTGTAGTGAGTCAATTACCTGTATGCCTTGATAAATAAAGTGGTTAAATTCAAAGTAAGGCGGTTAAATGCAAAATAAAGTGGTTAAATTCTACTTTTTTCTCCTGGTCTTTATTAAAAAATAGGTTATTAAAACAATCTTGTATATTTATATTAAGTTAATCAAAAAAGAGTAGTGGATTTCATTAAATTCCTGTGATTTTTTTTTACAGTGCATGGGAGGTCTACGGTGGGAAATACATACACCGGTGTTAGCTTTTCTCCTCCTGAGGCGAAGGGGCCAGAAGTCTAGACAGGCCAATAAGGAAATTAAAAATTCCACTTCCAGCAAGAGAAAAGGCATCAATGAAACGTAGGTGTGTCTTCACTTCCCAGAAAAGGCCTGTGACTTATGCGCTCGCTGCTATTGGTCAGGATCGCTACCAATAAATTGTATGCCTGTTGCCCGTGGCAACATCACAGGACTCCCAGCCAGAATTTTACATGAGCTCATGAGTTTCAGGGACGAAAAAGAGTGCAAGGAGCCAAAACTTTTCTCCCATTTGTCTTGCAGCTCGACAAGCGGATGTCTGTTTGTGTTTATTCCAAGTGGCCCCTCTGATTCAAATGGAGATGAGTGTGTGAGTTAGCAACATGGAAAGTGTGTCTGACTTCTGCGCTTTCGTGTGACGCAGGAGGTCCCTGACATCACGGAGCTGATGTGGTGGTCTGTGGGATCACCGCTTAAATAAATACTTATCACAGCAGTGAAAGGATCAGCAGGCGCAGTGACTCAACACACACACACACACACACACACACACACACACACACACACTCATCTGGTGGATTCCAGCAGATAAAACCCAGATTTAATCACTACAGCAGTTGCATCTGGCTCCTCTCAGAGTAAAAGCCTGTGCAGTCATAGGGGTTAATTACATGGGTGCTATGACATGCTTATAGCACCCCTATGTGTGTGTGAGTGTGCATTGTTTATTCTGTGATAAACCGTCTGTGATCTTTATTCCATGCTCAAGCTGAATGCCTCAATGTGGAACTTATTTTCTATTGCGTATGTAAACTACGTGTGTGCATTGTGTTTTGCTTTTATAGTGTTTGACTTTTTAACATAAACACGTTTTTCTTGGAAAAGAGATGCTGATCTCAGTGCGCCTACCTGTTCTGTTTAAAGGGAAAGTTCACTCCAAAATCAAAAATCCAGATTTCCCCCCTGAAATGTAATGGTATTTATCCATCTATATTTTTTTTTTTGTTGGATGTGAGTTACAGAGTTTTGAAGATACTGGCTGTACCAAGATGTCTGTCTTCTCTACAATATAATGGAACTAAATGGCCTGTTCTTGCTCAAAGCATAAAAAAAGACATTTGAAAAATTAAAAATCAGTGTCAAAATAATGACCCAGTTAGTCAAGATAAGCCACACACCTTGTTGTGAGCAGTTTCATGTAGGAACTACTTTCTTTCTGCAGCAGAATCTACTGGAACTACTTTCTTTTCTACGACTACCACTACTACTACTTTTCTACTCTACTATTTTGTTTTTTTGATTGAACACCACAAGCCGGGTGCCACTTAGTCCCACTACATTCAAACCAGGGCAGACATCTTTATGGCCGATATCTCCAAAACTCTACAACTCACACTAAAAGTTACCAGATGGATAAATTGCACCATACAGACCAGAGGAAAAATATGTCCGTCCAGTCAGCAATATGAAAAGTTTGTCTGTAGCATTTGCTGCCAAAAATTGAATATTCTGTAAATGTAAATTGTAGACCCTATTGTTAAATATTGTTGAAAGTTGCTTCGAAACATACAATATGGTTTAATGTCATTTGTTTGTCTATACTATGGATCATTAGCTATACTATTAGTTTTGTGTTAGTGTAAGACAACAAAGGATATACATCAAAACCTTTTCTTTCAAGTAGAAAAGTAATGATCTATTTGGAATTGCACTCAGATGCTAAGACAAATGGCCAAAAGATTGGACCACTTGGATTTATGAATGTGTTCTTTGGCACACAATTAGATCATATTGATAATATAGTAACTTTAAAAAAAAGTTAATAAATGCAGAAAATTACAGATGATAAAAATAACAAAATAAAAACAAGACTGTACACTAAGGTCATGTCCATGATAATATTTCTGGGATTTTAGTTTTTGACAAACTTTATTAAAATTAGCCAGTTTTATGCAAGGGACCATGTGCGATTTAAAACAAAAATGTCACAATTTGATGTATCATACCAGATTATAATTTAAAGCTAACAGCTTTAATATAGAAAAAAAGATTATAATATTATTTTTAAATAACTGGCAGCATAGAGAAGGTTGTCAAACATCATTTAGACCATAATGTATGGAGGTAAAATGTACAGAAAACATAAATAAATAAATAAATAAATGAGAAAATTTGTGTCTTTTTTTTTTTTTAATACATGGTATATTTTCGTGCTTTGTCAAAAATGTGTTGACTCATGACACTGAGTAAAATGGGTATTTGTGTGATTTCTTGTGTTTGATCGCCCTCTATCGGTCAGAAACCGGAAGTACAGGCAGCGACCTGCAGTGATAGAAAGAAAATTCAAAAAACCGAGGCACTCAGGAAGTAGAAAAATAAAAAGCCTTTATTAAATCATGGCTTTGTTCTGATTAAAAATGTCGACATGTTTCGGCCGTGTGGGCTTTCATCAAGACAAATAAAGAGACTCTCCTTCAGACAACCTCTTAACACGAGTAAACAGTCACATGATCAGCATGGCCAGGAGGAATCTCTTCACCTGATTGGTGAGCAAGCAGATCAATTAGGAGCAGCAGAGAGAACAAACATCATAACATCAAAACATCACAAGCAGGAGAGAAATATACAATAATAACAAAAATAACAACAATAATACAAAATACCAAAGATTCTCTAAGATGAAAACATCTCTGAAGTTCTATATTTTAAATGTTTCAATTTTAAAGTAATAAGGCAGAAAAACACTGCCAGGTAGAAAAAAAAATTAAGTAAATAATTCATTGTTTTATTTTTTTAAAATTTATATAAGCAAGATTATTAAGATAGAAGATCTGACAATTATTTCTCAAGACTATGACTATGTTCTCAAAAACATCTTCGAACCTTTTCTAAACGGCCTTAGAGTATATGATTTATTTAGTTGCAAAAAGAAAAGGAGTAAAGAAAAAGAACTCTGAAATTTGAAAGTGCACTGAGGGAAAACATCCCTCAAAAAATATATACAAAAACAAATAAAACAATCTGCCTTATAATACAGGGAGCCCAAACACTTTACAAAAAGGGAGAAATGTCCAGTTCTCCATTTAAACCTGGATATTGGGTCCCTTTCAATGTATATATCCAAAAAAATTCTCTCTGTAAGAGCCTTTTTAATCCATCTCCACCCCTTATAGAGTTTGCAATGTGGTCAATGCCAGAAATCTTTAAAGAATCACAGCTGCCATGGTTAGCTTCTTTATAATGCAGACCCATAGGGTACAGTGGATTACCAGCTCTTATAGCTTGTTTGTGTTCAGACAATCTTACCTTCAATTTGCGTTTAGTTCTTCCAACAAGTTCTTTACAAGTCTGTAAACTACAAAAGAGGTATTACAATTAATAAATGACTTGATATTATATTTACGTCCTGATGTAACATCTGTGAAAAAGTTAGTTTTTATCACATTACTGCAGTGATTGCAATTACCACACTTGTGGTTACCTGATCTAGTACTCAACCAGGTTTTCTGTTGTACAGGGGGGAGATGGCTCTTTACAAGCTTATCGTTAAAAGTGTTGGAGCTCACCTGAAACTAATGGTTGGAGAATCTGGAAGTGCCTCTCTGAGTAAACTGCCACATTTCAATATGTCCCAGTTTTTTTCAATAATTTGTTTAATTCCATTTGCTTCACTGCTATACTGTGTCACAAAATACACTTGGTACACCTTTTGCTACCCTTTTTGACCTGCAGTGTCATATCTTATCCACTAGGGGTGATGTCGTTCATGCGGAAGCAAAAAAAAACACTCAGGGGAGGAAGTCAGGAAGCTGCCTGCTTGTGACAGCCGCCGTATCAAAGGGAAGCACTGTTAAAAAAAAAAAAAAAGAAGAAGAAAAAAAAAAAGGCCGGACTTGGGCTTCAACTCTGGTCTTTTTCGGTTAAAGAATCAGACTTAGAAAACCGCCGCCGACATGTCGAAGAACACCGTGTCCGCCGCACGCTTCAGGCGGGTGGACGTGGACGAGTACGACGAGAACAAATTTGTGGACGAGGAGGACGGAGGAGAGAACCAGCTGGGTCCTGACGAGGCAGAGGTGGACTCCCTCATCAGACAATATCCTTCACATGATGATTAGCTAGCCGGTGTGTTAGCATGCAGGATTTGCTTGAGGAAAACAACAGTCTGTTTGTATTCGGGGCTCCTATTTAGCTGTAATTTTCCTTCATATATGTCTGCTGCTGCTGCCTGTTTGAATGGGCGTTTTGCAAGTAGGCCAGTTACTGTCCAGACTTGCCTGGCAGTCACATTCCAGGGATTTTTCCCCCAAGACAGGACAGACTTTATGTAATTTAACTGCAAGCTAGTTTGCATTTGCACAAGTTCACTATGTAATCGTATAAAGACTCAACCACTCCTCGTGCAACTTGTGTTTCTGCAGATTAGCTTAGTAAGATGAGTGTTGCAGAAGCAGAGATTTGGCTCATGTGCTAAAAATCTGTTTTCTCTTTGATACAGCAATCGCATTATAACAGTTACATTATGGGCATTATCGAGAGGCTTTTGCTGAGAAAATCTGTGGCCAGCTGAGTCTCTAGTTTTCAATTCTTTACTCCTTATAAGGCACGAAAGTGCTCCACTTCCTCATTGAATAAGATTGTTTCCTCCCACTTCATGTTACTGTGGAGGAGATTTAAAGGATAGGTTCACATTTTTTTCAAGTCTGACAATACAGCACTCAAAGTTTTAGCAGAAAACAATACTGACATGCTCTTTTCTGGTGTGTAATCATACCTGCTGTTTGTTCTGACTGTGAAGAGTTCAGAATAATGTAGTTAGCAAAGAAACATTGTAAAGAGGGCATTGTGTATTATGTATAATGACTGTTATATTGGAACATAATTGATTAGTCTGAGTCAAGAGTACTGAATCCTGCTGAACTTTTTGCCATGAGAAGGATGGTGGATTTGGTCAAATTAGAGTCTAGTTGCACAAAGAAGTGACCTCTTTACAGCCAGGATGGACAGCAGATAATTACTGATAATTACCTGCGTCTCATGGCCAATTCCAATAATATAACCAATAGTTTTGCTTTTTTGTGTGTTGTAAAAACAAGTTCATATAACCTGTAGTTTATGCCCACCAGAGGTGCAGTGAGCAAAGATGGATGATTTAATATTTCACAGCTCTGACTGAACCAAATATAACTGACAACAATATTATAACAAAAACAAAGAACAGTTATGACTAAATATATTTAGTCCATCAGTAAGTTCCATCAAAAAACTTACAAACATGCTTCAGTTTTTATAGAGCCGATTGCCTAAGATTTCAAATTAAATGCTTTCACATAATCTGTCAGATCAGTTATTATTATAGCCAATATTTCTCATTTAAAATTTCAATTGGAATAGTAAATAATAATATAAATTTCCCATTATTAGCCTATAACTTTTCAGCCCCAATATTGATTGTGCAGTATAGCATAACCTTCATTGTACGTGTATATATGTGAGTATTGTTGTGTGAACATTTCCTTCAAGGTGGTCATTTGTGTGCTGATATAAGGAAATGTTATTTATTTTGCACATTTCATTACAAGTAAACTAATGAGGATCCCACCCACCCACCCTGCAGACATAAATCACGTAGACATGCAGAGGCACATACCTACAGTAACTCATCAGAACTGACATGTTTTCAGTTTGCTGTTGAAACTGGAGACAGTTGTGACTGTGACAGATCTCAGGTCTTATTTTTTTTTTGCAGAGAATTAACAAAAAGCACCTTCATGAGATCTGGATCTCATTCTAAGTACAGTCAGACAATCACCAACAGATGACCTGAGAGATCTGAGCGATTCGAAATGTGAGGCTGATTATCATTAATACATTGAACAGTGATGGCTTGACAGCGGGCTTACACATCATATTTGGGGTTGTGATTCGTGAGGTTGTCTGCTGTGTTGTATCCTTAACCCTCGCTGCACAGGAAATCTGATGGAGGCTTTACATGCAGTTCTGAAGAATCCACCAATCAACACAAAGAACCAGAACGTCAAGGTGGGTTTGGTTTTCTTGGTCAGTAATGGTTTGAAAATCAAATTGACCAATGACAAAATTACTAAAGTCCTTGAACGTCTACAGTAGAGATATTGATCTGTCTTGATGCACATATTGTAGCAGATCTTGTCTAGTTGTAGATCCATTTTCATGACAATTTCAAATATGATGATGTCTGCCGATGTAAACACATTGGTTTGACATGCAGCTAAAATCTTGTGCCAGTTTAGGGGCATGAACTTTTACTGAACTGCAAATTTGTGGTTCAGTGGTCTGGAACGAGAACTCTCATCTTCACGTCTTCCCGTGTCTCGTCAGGATCGTGCGGAGAGTTTGGTGCTGAAGGTGCTCAGCGCCTTCAAGAGCAGCGATATTGAGAAAGGGGTTCAGTCCCTCGACAAGAACGGTGTTGACCTGCTGATGAAATACATCTACAAAGGCTTCGAGAGGCCGTCAGAAAACAGCAGCGCGGTCCTCCTGCAGTGGCATGAAAAGGTAAATATTTACACTTTACTGTCTGACATAACCATAGAGTTACGGGGGTATGTTTCATAGAAACTCTCCAGACAAACTATTGATTTTATGGATGCAACAGTCTAACCTTTTCCCTCCTGATAAGGATTTTAATAATCAAACTGTGAGTATCTTAATATCAACTTGAGCAAATTCTCAATTCTCGACTCGTCAAAAATGGTTACATTTCGTACCAAATCTGTGTAATAAATGGTATCAACCCAAAAACTGCTGCAACAACTTATGAGAGATGAAGGAGGGAAATGTAATCATAACTCTGATCAACACACAAGACTAATTGTACCAATGACACTATAGAAAATGTTTTCTGGTGTTAATGTGACAGGTCACCAAATGCGGTATAACACCTGTTAAACTAGGTCAGAGAAATGAAAGTAATTTAAATCCCATGGCTTTGTTTTGTCAGTTCTGATATACAGTATATTTGTTAAATTAATCCTCAATAAATTTATGGTAAATTGAAACTTAAAAATGTTTCGTTTATTTATTTGTCATGACCTCTCAAGGCCCTTATACTCTCTAAACTCTCTCTAAAATTTTAACAGGCACCAGAAGGGAAAATGGTTATTATAGATTTATGACTAGAAAAGCGTGATGCAGAGTGCTGAGCTGCATCTCAAATTAATCTTAGGGTTCCCAGTTTTCAGATGATGTATACCACTTTATGTGTCATATACTGTTGACCTACCTTCCCCTAACAACCCCCCTAAAAATAATCTAAATGGGTCCATGGTGGGGAGGGAAGGAGTGGAAGAGGTTAAACAGCATCATGTCTGTGGGGGTCTGTAGTTTGAGGCAAATGAAGGGACTGTAGAGACTCAGTTTCAGTACAGAAAAACAGCCTGACTGTGCTTTTCTTTCTGTTTCCTCAGGCTCTGGCAGCTGGAGGAGTGGGCAGCATCGTCAGGGTACTAACAGCGAGGAAGACGGTCTAAAAAGAGAAGCGGAGGAGGATCAGCTCACTCCACATCACTGACAGATACAGGAGGACTGCATCTGTACCGTACTGTTCATGTAATCTAACAGAGAACATAGGAACTAAAAGGAACAACTGGTTTTTAACCCAGTGTGAGAATCCTGCTGCTTTCAAGGCCAGACTGAAATAAGGAAATCAAATCTGGGTCACACATTAGGTTAAAACGTGGGGTTTCTTTTTTCTTCCTATGCATGATCACAGCCTAAATTGTATTCCTCACAGGGTGCTACAGATGATTTCACACCCCATGTGTCTGTGCTGCGTCCCTGATCTATTAACAGTACACCCCCTCTCCATGTGTCACACCTGTACAGTGTGAGCTCATTCTGCTCACCGGTGGTTCCCAACCCAGAACGCAGGCGAACGCAGGAGACTCTCCTCTAAGCTTTGCTTTTATCTAATAAATTACTGGATCTTTTTACCTCTAAAAACCAGTGGATAGACTGTATGCACCTCTGATGAGGAGTCGCAAGCAGACCTGCTTCATTTTTAAGGGATAGTTGAGAATATTTGAAGTGGGTTTTACATGAGATACTTATGCACAGTCAGTAGCAGGAGTACTGGTGTAGTACTGCTTCGGGCAGGGTTAGTAACAAAATGTATTTATGTATTTTAGCAACCTAAAAAAAGGCCCAACCAGTTGTTTTTACAACAGATCAAGTGTATGTTACATTTTTACCCTGGCATCACACAGCCTTATGATGGAAAACCGCTGTCATTTTAGCTTGCAGAACACAGGAGTTACAGGTCTTTCGCTGTCTTGATTGGTTAGTTTATTTGTGTTATTGTGTGACTTTAGTGTTTTAAATAGATAGTTTGGACTCACCCAGTCCCACAATAACACAAACAAACTAACCCATCGAGGCAGTGATAAACCAACAACACCATAACGTTGTAGCAACCTACCACGTGAAATTCCAGTGTCGTTGCCAGCATGTGATTTTCAGCGTCGCAGCTATGTTGTCCCAACGTTTCCACCACATTTTGGAGGTGTTGTGATGTTTTAGTAACGTTTTAGTAACGTTGCAGCCACAGCAGTATATAAAGCACAGGAAACAACATAATTGTTACATTTTAACTGTAATGTTGCATTAATGTCATTAAAACGTTAGAAATGATTCGTCACAATCACAACGTTGCAGAGACGTACTGTGTTTGTTCTGCAAGTTAAAATGACTGATTTTGCCAGGGGAGCCTTGGTTGACAGAGAATATTTGATTTATATAATGGCGGTTTCTCATCTAAAAAAGGCTGTTTGACAGCAAAGTAAAATCAATAAGGACCACGTGTAACCCCACTTTAAATAATCCAAACTATCCTTTTAAATGGTCACATGCCAAAAAGGGTGGGAGCCACAACTATACACACACTACTACATAATCATATGAACAAACACAGTGTATCCTCCATTGGTTTCCACACAGACGGCTTCAGCTTTGTTTCTCTCAGGAAAAATCTCTCTAAGTGTTTGTTTTTCCATCTCTTCTCTCTCGTGTTTTATCTGCTGCAGAGACTTCCTGGTGGAATAAAAGCCTGATCCTCTGTCAGTAAATCCTCTCATTGCCTCTCAATATAACACTTTAGCAGCGGGAGGCTCCTGAAAAGCACAGTCACAGATGGAGGGTGGTGGATTTGCTCGCGGGGGTCGTCATGCACCCAGAGGAGGAGTGGTGGAGTGGGGGGTTGGTGTCATCCATCCATCCATCTATCCATCCTTTCACGCTGCCTGCTGCCCCAGTTAAGGATTATTATTACCCACGATGCATCTCCACCACCACTCTTATTAATCCCATTTTACTGTCCATCACATCCTCTGTATGTCTGACTTCTCTCTCTCTGCGACTGTACATGATGTGGCCCTGGAGCTGCATTCTGTCTGTTCTTTCAGGAAAATGACCCTAAGAATCTCCTCTCAGATTGCTTTTTTATTTTGGTATTTAACAAAAAAAATAATAATCTAGGATTAAATATTTTCCTCTTGGTTTTGTTTTATAGTGATGATTTTTTGCCTCAAAGGCCAAATCCCTACTTGATGGAAATTAAAAACACAGCTTAAAAGGGGTGACATTATCAGAAGAGACTGAGATAAATATTTTTGTCTCTCTTTTAAAATGATTTTAAAATATCGTTTGCATGATCCCACTTTTTTGAGAGTATTTTCTCAAGCATTTCATACCTGTCTTTTGTACATGTTTATGTGTCTCTAATGGAAAAAAATTAAGTGATTTTTTTTGTATTTAATCCAAGTTAAAATTTATCAAACAAATCCTCCACACATGGTATAATCTGGCAGTAGGAAGTCATACTGTTACTACCACATATGCTTATAATTTCCATATGTTGGAGGAAAACTGGAAATGTTAAAGTTTTTATCTGCCTTATCAGGTAGATAACGTCTGTTGCCAAATGATTTATTTTGCTTTCATGAAAGTAATGTAGCTTACATTGATGATTTAGTTGCCATTGTGTGTTAGAGAAGAATTTTAACGATAAAGTGGTGCAGTTTTAACTATAAACAGTGTAAGTGAACATAAAAGGAAAGAAAAAGTTGCCGTTTTGCAACCTTGCTCCTCATGTAGACGTAGTATTACAGGGAATTCACTTCCAGCATAGTGTTTTTGTTCCTCGTTTCCAATCAAACACTTGAGTGGAATTTCTCAAATGGATGTTGCTTTTTTTTCTAAAACACAAAAGTATCATCACAGTTGTTTTACTCACCAGTTGATATTTAGACATCATGTTTGAATACTGTCATCAGTGATGATGCATCCAGACATTAGATTCCTTTTTCTAATGCAGTAACGTCTAGTTTTACATGACGACGAAGAGGAGAGCGGTCTGGTTTCTTCTTCTTCTGTTTCATGTATTCTAGTCAGAGATGCTCTTCTAGCCGAGGGCGGGAAGACGAGGGAGCATACCAAACTGATGTACAAACTGCCTTACTCGATATTCCTTTTTTATGTTTGTGCTTTTTTGACAAAAAAATAAATAAAAGGTATGAATGCTGATCATAACTTTGTCATGACTTTTGATGATGTTAGACAAGCACACACTTATATATACAAAAAACGTGCAAAACCTAAAGAGGAACAGAATACCGTCATTTGCAAAATTGAGGCTCACATGGATCCCCTTTTATACCCAATCATACTACCTGTTACCAGTAAAAGTGGCTATATTAAGCTCATTTTCAAGCTCGTGTATTTTGAGGTCCTTCTAGAACAGATTTACATGCTTTCATTTTCAAAAAAACAGGCCATAGCTACAGGACCGCTCTTCATCTTGAGAATAGATGTTTTAGCTTCTGTCTCCCTAAATCCCCAGGACCTTTCCAGATTCCTTTACAAATTAGCTGCATAATGCAAATGTGTTACATGGTGATGTCACCAAGTAACAGAACAAAGGTTGGATTACAAACAAACAAGATGTTTTCAGGGACTTTAGGTGGAGCATTTTCTGTACAAGTGACTTGACTTCTACAGAGTGAGTAACTTTTTGGAACGTGTTGCAGGCATCAAATGCAGAATGAGTGTATATTTACAAAAAACAATAAGGTTGATGAGGTAAAACATCAAGTATATTTAATGTTTGCACTGCTTTCAATTGAGACTATGTCAAAATAATTAGCAAAACTTCAGCATCCCAACTTTTTTGGAGTCAGGGTTGTATACTGTCACTGCAAAAACTGCTACAAGTATAATTTTGGATTCCATGATTTTGGTGAAAATTGTAAGTATAGCCTGTCATTCATTTTAATTTGATTTATACATTGTTACACCACTTTTTTTTTGCATTTATCAGGGGTGCAACAAGATTTTATATTAATTTTGTTTGCAATCACTTTCCAAGCATTTTCATATTCTGAACTGTGGCCCTAAACTCTTAAGATTTGACGTACCTTGTGTACCAGCGGCAGCTGATCAACTTTACTGATCCGTTTCCCATTATTTCATCTCTATTTTATATATTTACACATTATACATATATTCGATTGTTGTTAATTTAACAGGTTATTTGCCACTTTAAATGGAGAGTTCACCCCAAAATCAAAAAAATATATTTTCCCCGGGACTGTAGTGCTGTTTATCCATCTCTTTGGCTTGAGTGCAGAGTTTTGGAGATATTGACTGTAGAGATGTCTGCCTTCTATTTTTGTTTAGGGTGAACTGTCTCTTTAACATTTAACAGTTTATTTCTACTGGAACTATCAAAATTACATTGATGCAGGTAAATCCTTGTCTCCGATTGGCTATTCCAGAGCGTCTTTTTACTCCTAAATACTGAAGTATTTGTGTAATAAACCTTTTTGACTCTGTTTGACCTGAATGGAATGGAACCTTAGTTAGTATCATTAGTGACACCTGTGTTTACCATTTCATGTCAACATGTCTGCTATGAAAAAGATCTATTTTTATTTGTTTGATACATTTGGGCCCAGATGTGAGAGGCTTCACATGCAGTAGTGTTGCAGACATATTGTACATTCTGCTTAATTTCAGTGTATATTCATTTATTAAATTTTTATTACAAAATGGATACAGTAAGTACAGTATGGCAATACATTATGAGAAACAAAACATATGTACAAGTCATAAAAATAAAATACATCTTGGCATCAACTATTGGATGGAGCAGTATGGCACATTGATGATGTGACCAGTGTAATGATTGAATAGGTGTTTCTGTGTATTTGATGCACTTGTGTGTATGATAGGCCACTACCTGAGGATGTAGAATATATGACAGTCAAGTTTTTATCGCCAAAATGAGCACCATAATCTGAACAGTCACAACTTCGCTGTGGTGACTGAAGACACAAAGGGCTAAACGAAGGTGGGAACCGCCCATTTTTTCTTGTTCAAGCACTTCCCAATAAGTTAATAATAGTTAGATGTAAATAAAAGGCTAGGCTAAGATTTCTGGAGCAGGGTTGAAGCCTACTCTCTGAGCCAGAGGCGGACGCTTCGGCTTTGAAGAGCAAAATCTTGTTGATCTTATAAATAAATCTGAAGGGGCAGGGGAAAATATCGAGGAAAAAAAATCAAACATTTCACTGAAAATGTCCTGACAGACTGAGGGGATGATTCCAGGGATCAGAGCCAATAAATGGCCGGTTTCATCCTCCCGTGAACCTCCAGCGGCGTGCGTCTTCAGGGCTGTACGCACTCACTGGCCTCTCTCACACTTGAACACAAAGTCTTTTTTCTTTCAGTTTGTTTACTGATGTGGTAACTTTTCCAGAACCACACCCACTCACTCGTTTATCTCAGTGGTGCTGCAAGCGGAGGACGCAAGTCATCGCTGCACCTTTGTCCCGCGTCATTTAAAGTGCTCTCAGTAGGGGTAGGCAGAGACTGCGATGTAGACGATGAAGGTCGTCTGGTACTCGATGCCTCCATCTTCGCTGTAAGAGAGGGCTCGGACCTTCATGCGGTATGTGCGGGGCTCTCGTAGAGCCTTGGTGGTGAACAGCACTCCCTTCAGGTTCTCGTCTCGCAGGGCAAAAGGTAACGTGACGTCCTCGTCCACCACGAGGAAGGAGGTTCTGGGGTGCATCACTCCGTCCTGTGTGTAGGCCACCAGTCTGATCAGGTCCTGGTTCGCTGCGATGCCGAAGGGGAGTGACAGCAACTTGTACTCCAGAGCATAAGGACTCAGTGCACACTCCAGGTCGTTCGGTGGGCAGTTCTTCAGGCAGAATCTAAAACAGAGACGGCAGATTTCAGCTGAATATAGTGTGGAAAGCAGAAAAACAACAAATACTATCTCAGATCAATAGATCCATAGATCGGTCCATAGAGTTGCAAATCATTTATACCTTTAGACCTTTACAGCAGGCTACACACAGGCGATAATATCTGCTGTTACTTCTACCATGACTGCAAGACTGTCGGTGAATACAATTCAGTTTGTGACATGTGACTTTTCCAGAGATGGTGTCCAAATAACAAGCACCATTTTCATTCTAGTGGTGTGGCAGCAAAAGTCTATGAATCATTTATCCTAAAACTTCTACAAATGAAACCAAAACTGTCTGCATACGGTACAATGGCAAAGAAATGAGATCAGATGTGCCACAAAGTAAAACATTTGTGTTTTCAGATCATTTTAAATTTTGAAGGATCAGTTTATCAAAAAAAATTATGTTCTATGTGTTAATCCCAAGTGTAAACCTACTGTCACCCGCAGGTGAGAGTTTGTTTGGGGCCAGAAATGACAATATTTAAATGAGAGGGTGGGGCTGTGGATGATATACATCACTACACCTCGATCTCGATTGGATCTGACTGAGAAACTCAGGACACATCATGATCAGCTTGTCAATCCCAGTGTAACCATACCCTGTTTTATTGTCTAAAATGTACAAAATGAACATCATGCTGTATTGAAGAGGACTTTAAACTGGCAACTGAGAACATAAACTAAGTAGGAAAGTGTTTGCTGATGTAATAAATCAAGTGAGAAGTACAGCCATTTTCTCACAAGGTTAAATACAATCAGACTTCTTTTTGCAAACACTGGACTGGCCCCCTGCTGGCCATTAGAAAGAATGCAGGTTTAAGGCATTTCTGCATTGGCTTCACTTTGCAGACCCAGAAGCTCCGTCCACTGTTTATTATACAGTCTATGGTTAATCTTATTGAGTGTTACATGTATTTCTGTGAAGGTTTACCCTGTGGCTGGATCCCTCTGGTAGTTTGGTGGACAGGGTGTGTCGATACACTGGTAACTTCCTCTCATGTTGAAGCACATCTGGTTCGCTCCGCACTGGATGTTCTGTTCCAGGCACTCGTCTACATCTGAATATACAGCAAACAGCTCATCAGTGTCACAGTATGTGTTATGATGAAAAGATGATGTTGATGATGATGGGAGAAAACAGGAAAGAGCTGGTGGTTCTCACCTTGACATGTCTTGCCATTGGTCATGAGACGGTAACCAGGAGGACAGAGACACCTGTGACTCCCTGGTGTGTTCATGCACTCGTGCTGACAGGCATCCCTCATCTCACACTCATTGATGTCTGTTGGTGATACACATACACACACAAACAGGGATAGAATGAAACAGAGAAAATCAGAGACATAAAATAATGTAAGAAGACACATTTTTAAAGGGACAGTTCACCCCAAAATCAGATTGTTGTGGTGTATGTCAAAGATGGGGACTCCAGTCTGCGACGTGGGCTCAAGTTGCATACTCAGGTGACTTGAGACTTGATTTGGACTCAAGATTTGGGACTTGTGAACAATCGTGACCATCTAGTTCCAACATATTTGAGAGAAGGCAGACATCTCTTTGGTCGATGTCAAAATTCTGCAACTCACACCAAAACTACCAAGATGGATGAAAAGTACTACTGGTAAGCTCAAAAAAAAAAAAGTATTTTGGATTTTGGGGCGAACTGTCCCTTTAAAGCTAACACTTGCATGTTCAAAGCAAACCCAGAAGCAGCAGGGAGGCAACGAAACTGTTTCTGTCATATTAACTTCCCTCCTCTCCCTCATCTCAGCCCTGCCTGTCCTCCATAGTTACCTACGCAGGAGCCACCCCTGGACTCAAACCCCTGCTGACAAGCAAGGAGGCCCCGCTGAGAGGAATGCACACGAGTCTCTCTGCGACTCCGGCTCCTGTGGCGCCCCCTCTCATTGGCTGTGTAGGAGTGGAAGCTCTGAGAGGCCAGGTTGTGGTACAGTCGCTGGTAGGGGCTGCGCTCAGGGGAGGACTGCGACGTTCTGTAGCCGTACGAGTAACTCTCATAGCTGGGCAGACGCTCCAGACCAGCACAGGATTTGCCATCACCCAGCAGGTGGCGCCCTGGTGGGCAGGTGCACTTGAAGCTGCCAGGCGTGTTGATGCACTGGTGGGCACAGGGCTGTGGCAGCCGCTCACACTCATTAATGTCTGCCCTCAGCACAGAGAAAGACCAGCACCAAGAAAAGACAAAAGGGACAAAAGAAGAAAAAGGTGCAAAAATAATGCAGAAGAAACAGGATAAAGAGTGATGGATGAAAATGAGGTGGTGCAGGCCATGAAAATAGAGGAGGGAGATGAGAATGAGGGGGAAAAAATGGTATATGTCAATTACCCCACTGTACAACAATACAGTTTCATGTCACAAGACAGAAATGTATTGAGACTATGAATATGTTTGTTTAGTTTGAATGAGAGACAGATGATCTCCTCTCATATCAAATAAAAGTGATGATTTGAAGATGAGTTCTGAATCTAGTTCAACATTTGATCCGAGGAAACGATATCAAATATAATTCACATTTGATATCAGGTACAAAGTCCAATTCATGCCAGATAAATATGTCACAAAGACAGACATCAGCATACCATGTTAATGATGTCATGAGTGGAACAGTGAGTGTATGCCATTACAAAGCAACACCAGGAAATAGCCAGATCCAAACGTAAAGGTAAAAGTTTGGAAAAGAATTAGAAGAGAATGAAAGGAAACAGAGTGACAGACAAGGCTGGTGGTGCTGGTCTTTTTTTTTATGGTTGACGTGTCAAAGGAGGACACACTTCAGTTTCCCTTCCTCTGTAGTCCTTTCTTGCCCTTTCTCTTACTCATGTCTAATAGAGCTTCAGAGGACCGGATACCATGCTTTGAATCTTTGCAGGGTCTTTGCCTTTACTGTTATGAGTTAGTCAGCAGGTTTAATTGCAGCATTTTAGAGATGTAAGCAAGCACTGGCAGAATATAAATGTCTGTAGATGACAGCAGAGTTATTTTAGGCTGTAAACAGGAGTGAGTCACTGACACAGAGAGAGAAGTTTGTGGCAGAAGCAAGCAAGCTGATGGGAAGTGTAAGGGAGGAGCAGTGCATACTTTTTTAAATTGCTTAAAGAGACAGTTCACCCCCAGATCAAAAATACATATTTTTCCACTGACCTCTCATGTTATTTATTAATGTTTTGGAGACACTGGCTGGAAAGATGTCTGCCTTCTCTCGAATACAATGGAACTAGATGGCAATTGGCTTGTGGTGTTGAAAGCAACGACAACAACAACAAAAAAGCAGGAACTAATTTCATTCTCACATCAACCATCTTGCTGTGGAGAAAGAAGCATGCATCTATTCATGGATGAGAGGTTACTGCTCAGCTGAGGAGGCCATCCTGTGCTGTCACGATCATGAGACTCTTGTCCATGCGACATCACTGTCAAGTTTTTATATTTTGTGACTGCAACTGTGTCTGGTTCCATTATATTCGAGAGAAGACACGTCCTTGGCCAATATCTCCAAAACTTGGTAACTCACACCAGAACAACTGAGTTGGATAATTAGCTCTACAGGCTGAATTGGGGGTGATCTGTCTCTTTAACATGCTGTATGCTTTGGCAAATATCCTGAGCTTAACATTATTAGACATGCTAACAGTTGAAAAGTTGAAGTACCACCTGCCTGGTCACTGCAAATTAAGTTCTTTGAATGTCATAAAATACTGAAATCATGTTTGATTTATGCTTTGCCTGATGAGGGGTTAACAAGATATGAGAGACATAAAGGATGCACGTACCGACACAGGGCCGTCCCACTCCCTGAGACCTGTAGCCACGCGGACAGGTGCAGTGGTAGCTGCCTCTGGTGTTCTCACAGATCTGATTGTATCGGCATTGATGAGTTCCATCCCTGCACTCATCAATATCTACAGCAGCAAAGGATACAGAAGTTAATCACGGTGCAAAACTAAAATCTCTCGTAGTCCACATTTTTGTGAATTCTCTCTGGCTTAAACAAGAAATCCAGTGAATACTCACCGACACATGTCCCGTTGGCACCTTTGGTCATACCATTGGGGCACAGATCAATACAGGTGTAACCTCCCCGTGTGTTTTTACACTGCTGATCTGACCGACAAACCCTCTGTCTGCACTCGTTTATATCTGAGGTGATGAGAGAGAGAAGAGAGGAGGTCAAATACAGAACTTCAGCTTCATCAAGGAATTTTTATATAACTTACTATGATGCCCATGTATGTAATGCACATACATATTCGTAAAGCTTAATAACAACGATCATAACCCTTTATAAAGCAAGGTCAAGGTCAAGTATCATAATACTTCATAAATGCTGGTCAATCACTGACATTTTTTAGCATGGATCATAGTGTATTAAAATTATCATAGTTGTAATATATTAAAATTATTTTATAATGTCTTATAATCAGTATTATAATGCATTATAATGGGCTTAAAAATTCCTCTTAGTGGTCAGTGGGTGCTTGAAGTAAAGTAATCCAGCGGTAAATGAGGATATAATACATTACAAGTTGGTTATATGTCACATTTCACTAATGTCAAGTTTCCCCAAATCAATTATTTTGCATTATAATCACATCATAAGGCATTATAATGTGATTATAATGCATTATAAAATGGTTGTAATGTATTACAGCTATAAGAATTATAACACACTATGGTCCTTACAAAAAAATGTTAGTGAGTGACCAGCAATTATGAAGTATTATGACAGCTGACCTTATGAGTAACAATAAAATGCTTTATAATGTATTATTTCTACTGCTGTAAAGCATTATGAATAGTTATGAGTTCTTATAATTATCATTATACACCATATCATAGAAAGTCTTTCCCAAATGATTTTAGGTGAGGGAATTTAAGCGATAAAAAAGCCAAAAGTAGCAGCTTTTTATGATGAATACCACAGATAAATCACTATATTTTCGAGGTGTAGCTGCCTCACCTATACAGCGTCGGTTCCTGAGTTGGAAGCCCGGCTCGCAGGCGCATCTGTAGCTACCGATCGTGTTCAGACAGTGTTGATTGCACGGATTGGACTCCTGGCACTCGTTCACATCTGACCAACAAAGAAGAAAACTGTCAGAAGTTTCATATCAGTAACGCTCACAACAAATGCTCAGCTGATCATTAAAGCCTGTTGATGTACCTGCGCAACTCAGACCATCAGCTGTTCTCCTGAAGCCCCGCCCACAGCGCATGACACAGCGGTAAGAGCCAATCGTGTTCTCACAGTCCTCTGCGTCATGGCACACGTTCCCACCCAGTGAACACTCATCAATGTCTACAAGGACGGAGAGCAGTGAATTATTGAAACAATGACCTGTTTGTGTTGTAATAATCCTGACGGCACTGATTCTGATTGGTGTATGTTTGTGAGTTGTTTACCCTGACAGGTCCTGCCATCAGCTGAGATGGTGAGACCTCGGGGACAAGAGCAGTAGTAGGTGCCCATGGCGTTGTGGCAGGCATGAGAACAAGGGTTCCCGACCGCACACTCATTCTCATCTGCAGAACATAAATTATGCATAAACAATCAGAAGAAAGTTCTGCTATTAATTCATTTAAAGCTGCTTTGAAATCCACACAGTGTCTTTAAAAGCAGCTTTTAAATATATTTTTAACTGCATATATCACTATTATTAACTAGCCATAGACTACAAAGTTGTTTAACTGATTCCCAGTAAGTTACAGCAGGAATAACCTAATATTTTGTTATGAATGTTACCTGCACAGTAGGGTCCAGCAGACACCAGAGTGAATCCCTGAGGACATTGGTTACTGCGATCTCCTGCAAACATGTAAACATTTCTTTATTAAATTTATATTAAATATGAGACAAAAACATGCAGGGAAAAAAAAGAAAGATCAGTGTATCCAGTGTAACTGACTGGTTGACAGTATATAAATATGGCAATATAAAAGTTAAAAAAGATAATCCAAAAGTTAATCTCTCCCATAGTTTAAGTATAATCCCCACATCCAGTGTTCTCACCTTTGGAGATACTAGCTTGGATGCTATACTCCAGTATCTCCTCCAGAGGGTGGTAGTGAGCGCTGATGGCTGTGGCGTGCAGCATCTCAACGAGGTAAGGCATCTTGCCCTTGGAGAGGTCGTAGGAGATGGTGTGGTTCCAGGAGTAGGGCACGCTCTCCCTGTCGATGCTGAACATGCGGGTGGACAGAGCGTACAGCTGACCCGGGCCTGTCTGGATGTAATCCTCTGTGTAGTCCTGAGACCAACAGAGCGCACATGTAAAACAGATTTACAGTATATTGACTGATTGGTAATTGATATGTGTCTAGCTGACAGGCTAAAATAGAGCTGAAATCACAGATGTGATCCTCTAAATGTGGCACACTGTAACAGCGAACATAAATCCTCTGTTGGGCTCATGTTTGTTTTTTACTGCTTTTCCCACAGATTTTATACAAGACACAATCTGGTTTAAACTAAGTAATAAATACACCAAAACACCACGCTGTCAAACAATCTGCATATCTTATTTATTTACCTTGATGTTAATCTCTGCATGTGAGGGCAGCTGCAGGATGTGTCCGTTCACTACGATGTCCAGTAACAACGCTCCATCCGAGTCCAGGCCTCTGGCAATGTGGGTCATCCTCAGAATCTCACCTACCAAGATCCAGTTATAACCACAGACATTTGTTAGGTTTCAACCCACTTTAACATTATTCACATCCAAAATCATCATGCCACATTTTCACTATTTTATGAAGAGCATACTAGCACCAGGCTAAAACCACTACAGTATGTGTATGATACAGACAGAACAAAGGAATGTCCACTCATACCTGTGGCAAACTCCACCTGTGTCTCTCGTCTGAAGATGCCTCCTGTCAGTGTGTAGCCGTTGACAGCCTCTCCTATTTCCTGTGCAGTGGTCCAGTAGACAGGGTTCAGGATGGAGATGAGCTTTCTCATCGCAGGACCTTGAAATTAAAGACAGAAGAAGAGCGTATTTCATTTATTATGAGACTTACAGAGAAAGTTCAACATCTAAAAGTAGAAGATTTAAACATCTGAAACAGTTGGAAAACTGACCTAATGACCTCGGTACATTAGTGATCGTGGCCTTTATGATTTTGCCGCCAGTGTTGCTGTCTGTGATGGTGGCATTGAGGATGGCGATGCCAAACTCAATATCATTGATGTTCCCTATGATGCTTCCTCGTGCTTTCTGGGGCCCACCTGATAAAAAAAAGAAGGTATTTAAGAATGCTTCAAGTCCTGCCCTGGGCTGCACAGATACACAACATATACTGTATTTACAGTGTCTTACCCGGGCAGGCCTGAGTGTTACATCTGGACAGCTGAGAGGAGTCTCCCGGACACGGCCGACCACCGTTGCTGGGAGATGGACTATTACAGAGACGGACACGTGTCCTCTCTCCACCCCCACAGGAAGCAGAGCATTCTCCCCACGGCTGCCAAGGACCCCAGTTACCATCGACTGCAAACATACACAACAAAAACACACAATAAGTACATTCATTCACACATAAATCAAATAATCATACAGACACACAACTGGGCATTGTTAATTGTCTCATAATCTGAGTTTTAGGACCAATTTAGTCTTTTTAGGATACCTTCAAAATTCCACACGTTTCCCCTATGCCTGAACACAAAGAAAACACACTAACATCACTAATTTTTTTCACTCTGGTACTCTTTTTCACAAGTCATTTTAATGAGAAATCTTCTCAGAATATTGAGCTAGCATCTCAAAATAATGACTTAGTCTATTCGAGAAAGTTTCTCTGAGAACGTTTTTCATTATAATCACAATGGCAGAGATGGGATTCCAGTCACACTAAATACTCATTTCAATGTAAAATGCAGAAACAGGTTAGAAACTTTTATTATGGGCATTCACAGCCACTTCATTTTTCTTTTCGCGAGTGTTTTATGCACTTGAAGGAGCCTTGCTGACCCCTGTTAAACATGCCGACTCACCAGGACAGTTGGCTGTGCCGCATCTCTGTATCTGCGTATCTGCACCTGCACACGCTCTCCCACCATTGGCAGGTCTGGGGTTGTCACATGTCCTGTAACGTCTCATCTGACCTCCGTTACATGTCTTACTGCAGCTGCCCCAGCTACTCCAGGGACCCCAGTTACCACTGACTGAAAGACAGAAAGTCAAAATGTCAAAGACAGAGAAGGGAAAGAGATCAGCCAAAAGAGGTGGTGTATTAATGGGTGTAAATAAAATCTAACCAGTAAAAGTTAATATGACTCACTGGGGCAGGGGTCACTGTTACAGAAGTCGATGTGCACATCGTTGCCTTCACACTGCCTTCCGCCATGCTGAGGGGCGGGGCTGGCACAGAGGCGTGTCCTCTGTCTGGTCCCGCCTCCACATGAAACACTGCAGGCTCCCCAGCTCACCCAGGACGACCACTTTCCATCCACTGGAGGGTAAAAGAGAAGAAGAAACAGGGGCAACAGTCACTTAGACTTTAATACCTGAAAACAGATTTTTAGCAACAGCCAGTCAATCTGATTTTATTGTGAAGTAAAAGCCCTGAGCTCTCACCAGGACA
>JAJHUR010105536.1:2438-13684 GCA_027495735.1 Lutjanus campechanus
AATCCAATTGCAAGGTAAATTTGTTGCATTTTACAGATTTTTGACTTGGGATGAATGTACATTATGTCTTTTTGCTTAAGGCAGGTGCTGTATAATAATGCCTTAAACCTGATTCAAGACCTCCACAGTATAAATGTTTGATGTTATCACAAAAATGACAGAAAAGATCCACTTCTAAACAATTATCTCTTGACCCAAGTGGAAAAAAATGAGCACTTCTTTCTCTCTGAAGGTCTTATTTGCACTTTTATGTGTCTCATTGTGGCCAAATTGAGATGTCTTTTAAGAGAAGTTAACCATTTTTATCCTTTGTGTATTTATTTGTTTTGGTATTCAATAACTTCACTCCATGACACTGTTTTCTACGTCTGAATGTACCAGATTTATGAGGTCAGTTTGCCACGTCGACAGTGCTGTGTAAATGTGTAATATAAAGTACAGTATTGTGTGAGGTGTTCTTGAAATACCACGTCTCTCTCTCTTAAAAAGCCAAGTAGAAAAGTGCCACAGAAACCTTAAACAGCTGGATTCTGTCGTTGTGTTGCTGTTCTGAATGTGAGCGTTTATTTGTATTTACTCCTTTACCCTCAAAGTGGCTGTTATCAACACTGTGAAAAATCAGTAGGATTTCTACAAATCTAAGAGCTTCTGTTGTTTTTTATTTATAATAAATAAAATAAGCACTGAAGCTGAAAACTTACACTGATGCATCTATCTATCTATCTATCTATCTATCTATCTATCTATCTATCTATCTATCTATCTATCTATCTATCTATCTATCTATCTATCTATCAGTCATTTTCATAAACGTGACTATTTTTTGGTTTCTTTACTCCTCTCTGACAGTAAACTAAATATCTTTAGTTGTGTGTTTAGTTGTCTTTCAATTATCTCAACATCCAATTTAAAGAATCACTTACTGGTAAGACCACCTGCTAACATTATCCACACAAGCCAACTGCTAACTTTGGCTGCACAGACCAACCGCTAACGTCCAGTTAGCTAGCTAAGCTGTTAATACTACTGCTGCTGCTTAAAAAGACTTAAGTGGTAGGTGTGGGTGGTGATGCTGGTGGCTGGGATAGTGTGTGTCTGTGAATAAGTTTATGTCAGTGAAGTGTTAATAATGTTACTTCACAAAATACATTTAAATGTGCAGAATTATTTATATATTTATTATAGTTATTAATCTAAATGGGCATTTACCCAGTAAGCCAAATACAGATGATGTTCATTTCAGTTGGATACCATCATTTATGTATAAGTCACAATCAGATCTGGAAATAATTTGTCAAAATGACAGTGAATATCTGAGCTACAGCAGGTGCAGAGAACCAGGTGGTGGCTGATATACAGCAGGAGACTACAGCACCTCCACCTGGGGGGTCTTTAGTGTAAACTGTATGTCTGACTTGTCTCTGATCTCCAGCAGGTGGCATCGTAGCTGCAAGAATGACAGTGAAGCTGATGTAGTCCAACATAAGACGGTCTGTAGTGTCATTTTAAAGGGACGGTTCACCCCAAAATCAAAAATACATGTTTTCACTCTTACTTGTAGTGCTATTTATCTATCTAGATTTTTTTTGGTGTGAGTTGCAGAGTTTTGGAGATATCGGCTGTAGAGACGTCTGCCTTCTCTCCAACGTCCTGGGACTAAATGGCTCTCGGCTTGTGGTGCTGTAAGTGCCAATAAATAAATAAATTTGAAAAATTCTAAACCAGAGTGTCTTTCCAAAAATTATGACCTGGTTGCTCAAGATAATCCGCAGACCTTGTTGTGAGCAGTTTCATGTAGGAGCTGTTTTCTTTCTATTGGATAGAAAGTAGTTCTGGTAGATTCTGCTGCAGAAAGAAAGTAGATATTACTGTTTGTTTGTTTGTTTTTTTGTTTGTTTGTATGTTTGTTTTGTTTGTTTATTTCTTCTATTTAAGCACCACAATCTGAGTGCCATTTAGTCCCATTGTATTGGAGAGAAGACAGGCATCTCTACACCTGATATCTCAAACACTCTGCATCTCTTACGAAAACAGTATAGATGGATTAATAGCACTACGGGCCAGAAGAAAAATATGCATTTTTGATTTAGAGGTGAGCTGTCCCTTTAAGTTAATACAAGTCCACTAAAACGAGGATAATACACAGAATATTTGGGGTAATTTCTTTTAATTAACGGTGTGTGATATGTTTTCTGTTATAGAAAAATGACTTTTGAAACTAAATATTTAGATCCAGTAGCTTTATTTTTTATGTTGATTGCTCTAATTTATAACTTCAGCTTATGCTTTTAGACTTCCTCGCTCGTTATTTTTATTATTTATATTATTTTATTTGTATTTTATATCTTATTCTAAGTTGCGTTCATGTGGAAAGACGTTGTTTCTAGAGGTTTTGGTTGTAAACCGGAGAATTAGCGTGATGAGTTGCAAAATATGTAGTTCTCGCGGAGGGTTCCGCCCAGAAACTTCAGTGTCCGCATTTTCTGCTGTTTCATAAGGAGCCAGTCTGAATGTCTCTACTCGCATGTCCACTCTGCCAGCACAATACAGCGTATAGCAGCGTGTATACACACTATTATGAGCGTGCGGCCGTGACAGAGCTTTGATTGGGTGTTTCTCTTTAATGCTGCGGCATCGCTCTGGCTGTATGCGGGCCTCTGGAGGAGGGCGGGCCGGGAACAATGAGCACATTTCGGACAGTAAACTAACTGATGCGACATGAACGCAGCGTGCACGGAGGATTTCAGCTCGGATAACGTGGTTTGCATTGATTGAATTTGGAGATGGCATGCGTAGCTTCAAGCTGATCTCAGGCCCTGTCGGTCTGCCGTCTGCACGCTGACCTCCGGTAAACCCACCGAGACTTTGAGACATCCTGCAGAGGTGCTTTTGCGCAGCACTGAAACTCAACACAAAGGAGGGGATGATCTCCTAATCAACCGATCAGAAGTGAAACTGCGATCAATAAGGGATACAAAGACAGCGGTTCAAGATGATGTCACTGATCGATCTGGACGATGACCAGCGGTGGGTGCCCACTCATGTGAATGTCACCGTCCTCCGCGCCAGAGGACTGCGAACCAAGGGCAAGCACGGCAGCCGCTACCTCTACACCATCATCCAGGTGGGGAAGGAGAAGTACACCACCGGGCTGGTGGAGAAGGCGGAGGTGCCAGAGTGGAACGAGGAGTGCTGCTTCGAGCTGCTGCCGGGGATCTTGGAGGACGGCGGCCGGAGCGCATACCCCCCGGGGAGCGGGGACCTGGTGCTCACCGTCATGCACCGGGTGCTGATCGGACTGGACGTGTTCCTCGGTCAAACCATCATCCCTCTGGACAAGATATTTCAGGACGGGATGTGTCCCAGAGACGAGTACGTGCTGTTTAATTTTAGCGTCTGCATGACAAACCGGATGGTTTGTCAGTTTACTGCCCACACATGAGAGGTGGTGTGTCATCTTTTAATATTTCACTGCAGTAAAAACTGTTGTGAAACAAGTATTCAGATCCGTTACTAAAGTTAAAGTAGTCGTACCAGAGAGTACAAGTAAAAGTTCTTACTTATACCCAAAGTACCAAAAGTAAAAGTACTCATTGTGCAGAATGGCCCATGTCAGAATCATTCAAACTATATTCTGTGACTGGATTATAATTAGTGATGCATCACCAATGTGGCACCTCCACGTGGGGCTAATTTAAAGTACTGTATTTATAATACATCATTTATATTTGTACTGCTAATCTGGATCTGAAAAGTAACTGTGGCTGTGTATTAGCAAGAATCTGGTGATGCAAATCACAGTACAGGGTTTACAATTCAATATACAGGGTTCAATATTAATGTGTTTTTTTTCACTTGCCTGGCCCAGCAAGTTGGTCAGAAATCTTCTTGTCTAAATGCTATTTTTACTTGCCCCTGTACAAATTATTTTAATTATTAGCAGCTATCAAATAACAATGAAGACTAAAGTCAATTGTCAGGTTTAATCTAGATCTGCAAAGTCTATAAGAAAAATGTTGATGTCTTTAAATATCTTGTGTTGTCAGTCCAAAACCAAAAGATATTCAGTTTAATATGATGCGAGATGGAGAAAAGCAGTAAATCTCCATGTTTGAGAGGCTGAAAGCAACAATTTCTGTTATTTTTGCTTGAAAAAATACTTAAATACTATACTATTAATTGATAACAAATAGTTTCATATTTTATTTCTTCTTTACTTGCCTGGTTGTGCAAGTAAATTGCTAGATTCACTTGCTCGACATGACGTTTTACTTGCCCAGGGCAAGCTGACAACCCTTATTGTTATGCCCTGGGATACTATAAGCAATATGATATTTTGCTAATTTATAATCTAATCTAATTCCTAATCTTTAGGACATTATCATAGTATAAAGAACACACCACCATATGCATAAAATTTTAGCTAAAAAGTTAACTTTTTAATGTAATCAGAGCAAAAGTGAAAAGTGGCATTAAATGAAAATGTTCATGTAAACTTCAAAATTGTACATAAGAACTTGAGTAAATGTACTTAGTTACATTTCACCACTGAGGACAGGGTTAAGCAGTAAAGTTTACAGGACAGTGACACGCACCTTTTCATGTTGGTCTTCATTCAAATGATGTAATTAATTCAATAACTTATTATTTTCTCCTCACAGTCCACTGATTAGGAGGAGCCATGTGCTTCCACAACCCAAAACACAGCAGTAGCTGATGTCACTGATCACCTCCCACCAGACAGAAGAGTTCAACTTATGAAATCAGACATGTTGCTGCAGGATGACACAGAAAACTGCTAAAACCTGAACCCTGAGTGCAGACAGGCTCATTAAATCCTGGCCTTCTAGACTGATATCATTTACAAGGCTACTTCAGCAGCAACTCCCACAATGCACTGCAAATCAACAAGATGAGATCCTCTGTGAAACAAGTAATGATTTTAGCCAGAAAGCCTCCATCTTTATGCACAATGGATTTCCATTTATACAGCGTTAAATGTATCCTCAAGCACTTACTGCTAACTTATGAGTTATATAGTCAATATAGTTGAGTGGAAGCGATTTCTATCTGGCTCTAAATAAAATAGATAGTTATTATTTAATGGATGTTCGTAGGATAGAGACAAAATTAATTATTTGTTCTAACAGTATTCCAAAAAATATTAATGTATACTTCAAATGATAAATTAGCTGCTCCTCCATCTGCCCAAGAAATAAAATGTTATTATCTGAATGTTACATGCCTTTGTTAAATACTTGATTCTGATTGGTCAATCGGTGTGTTATTTCTGTGCAGCAGATCGTTGTTATGAATAACACACCTCTGCTACTATATGATGAACAGTTAGTTACTATGGAGGCAGTTTTCATCATACTCATCATAGAATCATTTTAAAATCATTAAAATCATTTTTAAATTAATATTTTGTGTCAAATTATTAATATTCTAAAGTAATTAGCCAGGTCATTATTGAGAAATAAACCCTGACAAGACGATTCGAGACCCCGATGTGAAGTAGCCGTATGGCACCACAGGGTCAGGGTTTATTTTGCAATAATTGTTGCCCTGTTTACGATAAGATTTTATTCAGTGTTAAAAACTGCAACAAAGCGGAAATATGAAAAAAAAAGAAAGTTTGGTTTCCAAGGCACTGAATAGTGGTGTTTTCCCCTGCAAAACAAAACAAAACAAAGCCATTCATCTCTATATTTGTGACCTTTTCCACCAAATTATTTCATAAATGTCCTTGTTCTGAGTTAAGACTATCAGGAAATATGCTGTTATTAATGTAATTTTATTAGTACATTTTCTTCTGCATTTCTTCTGATCTGAAATGATTGATTTAGTTTTTAATTAAATTGTATATACACTCAGGGGCCAGTGTATTGGCTACACTTGGGTAAAACTAACACTGTCCACAACACTCTTTCTTTCATGAAACTTACAATCTTTAAACCTTTCAGAAAGGTGTTGGTTCAAACTGTGTGGTCATTTTGGAGGGTGTAGTTTTTGGTGCAGGTGCTAAATTACAGAAACTTCATATCATAACTTCAGACTGGAGGAGCTACGTTTTTTCCCCAATTTGGTTTTACAGAAGCAGATCCCGAACTAACTTTATGAATCATATCTTTTTTTTTTTTTAACTTCATCCTTATCTTATCTCGGTTTAGGAAATCCTAAATACTCAATCTAACATCGCTTATCAAATTTTATGTCTGTTACCTAGCAACCAACACTACTTTTTACATCTCACTAAGATAAACAATTTTGTAACCAAAACATACACTGAAAGGAGGAAACAGAATGACGGGCACAGCACAGGCAAGTTACAGGTGTTGGTAACAGCGACAGAGGAATATTATTGAGAGGGATTTTGTAAAATTTATAACAGTGCTAACTTGGGAGATAAAAGAAAGAGAGTGGGACCAGATAGCAGAGAGAGTCTCCACTGTATCCAGCCTAGTTAGCTAACACTTCCATTAGTTAGCCTATTGATAGCTAACATGGGCATTAGCTACTATTAGTCTACTCTACCATTAGCCACTGTTAGCTAACACTACCATTAGTTAGCCTATTGATAGCAAACATGGGCATTAGCTACTATTAGTCTACTCTACCATTAGCCACTGTTAGCTAACACTACCATTAGTTAGCCTATTGATAGCAAACATGGGCATTAGCTACTATTAGTCTACTCTACCATTAGCCACTGTTAGCTAACACTACCATTAGTTAGCCTATTGATAGCAAACATGGGCATTAGCTACTATTAGTCTACTCTACCATTAGCCACTGTTAGCTAACACTACCATTAGTTAGCCTATTGATAGCAAACATGGGCATTAGCTACTATTAGTCTACTCTACCATTAGCCACTGTTAGCTAACACTACCATTAGTTAGCCTATTGATAGCAAACATGGGCATTAGCTACTATTAGTCTACTCTACCATTAGCCACTGTTAGCTAACACTACCATTAGTTAGCCTATTGATAGCAAACATGGGCATTAGCTACTATTAGTCTACTCTACCATTAGCCACTGTTAGCTAACACTACCATTAGTTAGCCTATTGATAGCAAACATGGGCATTAGCTACTATTAGTCTACTCTACCCATACCATTAGCCACTGTTAGCTAACACTACCATTAGTTAGCCTATTGATAGCTAACATGGGCATTAGCTACTCTACCATTAGCCACTGTTAGCTAACACTACCGTTAGTTACAGTTAGCTAATACTACCAGTAGCTACTATTAGTTAATACTGCCATTAGCTACAGTTAGCCAACAGTATAGTTAGCTAGTTAGTAAGTTAGAGGTGGGAAAAAGTAGCTTAACAGTATTAAAAGAAAAAAGTTAGGACAGTTTGAAATGTTAGGATGCTTGTAATACACATTTCCCACTTTAAGTAAATAACACTGATAGGGACTTTTCTTCTGTAATGGGGTTTTTCCCAATAAATCAGGCCCCAACCATAATTGCTATGGTTATCAAAAAGTTAAGATAGGATCAGCAAGTAAGGAAGTTTCTGTGGCCTGTGTTGGATTATGCTGACAGATATTATTTTGTCCAGCCAAATTATATCAGTAAGAGTAGGCTAAATAGTAGAAATGCCTCTCTGTATTGTTAATTGAAACTGAATTCCACAGGTGAACAAGTGTATTTAACTTTAATAATATTCACAGCAGTCATTTCTCATTCAGATAAATTAACCTTCTGGGGTTAAAATATAAATTATGCAACTTCAAAGGAGTCATTACAAATTAATCTGTCTTATTACAGAAGGCTCCAAATTCACTTACATACAACAGTAAGTTCTTTTGTTTACCATCTGGAACATGTGGCTCTGACTGTTATCTCATCGTCTTCTCATGAGTGTTTGAAAACCTCAGTTGTGCCTCAGGTGATGCAACAGGCCTCACCAGTAATATGTGAAATATTTCCACCATCAACACTGAAGAGCAGAATAAAGCAATACAGCACATCTGGCTTTGATTGTGGGCTCTCCGCCCTCTCTGTGCTCACTGAAACTCTGAGTTCCTGCTGTTAGTTTTGGCTCTGCAACACTTTCTCTGGGCCACTCAGAGGATCAGGAGGCCGGAGCAGAGGGAGGATTTCATTGGTTGTCTCTTCATACAGTACACTCTTAGAAATAAAAGTGCTAACCAGGACCATGAAGGGTTCTTCGGTTTGTCTGTCTAAGATCATTACTTAGAACTGAACATAAAGGATTATGCCTAGAACCATATGTGAAGGGTTTCACCCAGAACCCCCTATGAGAGGTCCGTCAGAGAACCCCTCCATGGTGTAATGGTTCCACCCAGAACCAACCAAAACCCTCTCTGGGGGTTCAGTCCATCTATTCACTGTTCCACCTTCTAAGGGTGCTAACAAGAACCCACCCAGGGGGTTCTACCCAGAAGCTTTTTTATATTCCAAGGGTTTTATCTAGAACACACTCAGGGGGTTCTACCAAGAACCTTGTTATATTCCTAGGATTTCATCTAGAATCCATCCAGAGGGTTTTACTAAGAACCAAGAACCCATCATCAATCAAGGATTTCAACAATCTTTGAAGTCTTTCTTCCAAAAATTGTGCTTTGGATGAAAATGGTTCTTATTGGAACCCTTGACAAACCCTTTCTTCAAGAAAGGATTCTTCAGAAGCAAATGGTTCTGGGTTACAACCTCAGCCCTTCAGGAAGAACCGTTTTGGAACCTCTGTTTCTAAGAGAGTATGTCTTACACTGCCCGTGCACGTTGGTGGGAGGAATTTGGGTTGAGATTTCCTGCCCTGAGGCTTGAAAAACAGTTTGTTGATAAAGATTTTGAGCACAATGCCCCGAGCAGAACGTCCAGATTATGTAATATGTGGAAAGCATTGCCAAAAGGAAATCAATGTTTTTTGATGTTGCTTGTTTTGACCCGGGGAATGCTCAGATAACACATGACTTGTGCTTCAAACAGACAGTATTACACTTCAGACATCCTGCTATGTATTTATTGAAGCAGAGCTGTAAGCGGGTTTGGGAGGGTTACTTTAAAAATGTATTCTGATACAATTACTGATTTCCTGTTAAAAAACGTAGTCAGTAGCCTATTCCGAGTAACACAATATCAAAGTAATGTAACTTGACAAACTACATTTAAATATAATTTGTTAAATAATGCTAAGCTATTCACATTTCACACTTAAACCTTAAGTTTAAAAAAACAGCATTTTTACCCACACACCAGCCCGGTCACTAGTATCACCAACCTACTATCCCAAATATTTTTCAGTAGTAGTAGTAGACAGGTTATACTGAGCTAATTGGGTTTCTGTGTAGGTGACCTTAGCGGTTGTTCTGTGTAGCTAATGTTAACAGTTGGTTTTTACCAAATTTGGTTTTACTGAAAATGTTCCTTTAAATTAGCTAGATGCTGAGTTCTTGGATGATGACTGTATGTTCACAGCTGAAGGCAGAATTGTCCCTGTACTGTGATGTGATTCCTCTTTTCCGGTTTAAAGATAAAATAATGTTGAAATTTCCACCCAGGACTTCTAATGAACTGACTGTAGAATTAGCTGGTTTCACTGAGACCAGAGTTTTGTAATGTGTGCTCAGTGAATATTGTTCTTTATTGAATATTGTTCTTTATGTATTTTAAAATTGTAATCCTGCTAACTATAGTCATTTTTACTAAATGTAACTGTAATCTGATCTTATTTTTTGTCACTATAATAGAATACTGTTACCTTTTTTGTATCTTAATTACATAATCCCATTACATGTACTCTGTTACTCCCCAAGACTGGTTATAAGACTGACTGTCAGAGAGTGGATGTTGACTGTCCCGTTTCTTTTGTGGCTCCAGATGGTTCAAGTTGAATTCTAAGGCAGGAAGAAAGGAGAAGGAACGTGGCGAACTTCAGGTGACGGTCCAGTTCACTCGCAACAACATGACAGCCAGCATGTTCGACCTCACCATGAAGGACAAACCCCGTTCTGCTTTTGGCAAGCTCAAGGATCGCGTCACCGGGAGGAAGAGAGGGGACATGGAGTCTTCCTCAGCCATCGTGCCAGGCCGCTACGCCGCCCTATCAGGATCCCTGGGGCAGCCGTTTGGCGAGGAGGGCGGAGGGCCAATGGAGCCACCAGATGTGGAGGTAGCAGAGGAGAAGAGGAGCAAGATGAAAGATTTCTTCAAAGGAAGGCTGCGCAAGTCATCTGACACCAGGTCCTGCTCATCGCTGGCTTCAGAGAGCAGTGTGTCCTCCATGGCCAGTGATAACCCCGGCCCTCCGCCCAATCTGGACCTTCTGTCAGACCCTCCCAGCTCCCCCATCTACACCACCAAAGTGAGAGTCGACACCCATTATGGAGAGGCAGATTTAGCTAAAAAAGGTAAAGTTTGACATTATTTATATTTATAAGACAAGAAGGCTGGTGGCTGTTGTCGATATAAAGGGTTAAGAGCCGTGAACGCCAAGAACTAGAAGTCTTAAAAACTGTTTTAATTCAATTCAATAACTCATTAAGTGGTGGAGTCTGGACTGTGGTGTGCTTCTAGTTCTTGGTGTGGACAGACCGTTATACCTAGAACCAGAGAGAACCATCTATGAAAGGTTTCACCCAGAGCCCCCAAGAAAAGTTCTACAGAGAACTCTCCAACGGTGTAATGGTTCCTTTCCACCTTCTAAAAGTGCTAACAAGAACCCACCCAAGAGATTTTTATATTACATATATAAAAATATATTACGAGGGTTTTATCTAGAACACACCCAGGAGGTTCCACCAAGAATCCTTTTATATTACGGTGCAAAGAACCCTTGATGAAAAGGTTCTTCAAGAATTTCAACAATCAAATTTATTCCAAAAGTGGTTCTTTGGATCAAATAGATCTTACAAAAACAACCATTCACAAATCTTGTCGTTTAAAAAAAAAAGAGTTCTTCAGAAGCAGGTTCTGCCTCTAGGTAGAACCTCAGCTCTTCAGAGAGAACCCTTTGGGAACCCTTATTTCTAAGAGTGTACCCTCCACAGGTAAGAGCCCAGTGATATGTGATTTTGAGGGTGATACCAATAACAGGGTTAGAGATTATAGTGTTCGAATATATGATTATTTTCACATAACCACACATACACATATCACAAACAAACATTACATAGGGATCCCTTAAATTTGGATTATCGATTAATGATCGATCAAGTAAAATTTGATCGATCTACTATCAAATATAGATCTGAAATATAACA
>JAJHUR010105537.1:0-22986 GCA_027495735.1 Lutjanus campechanus
ATATAGGAGCAGCTCTTTCATAAATGGTCCTGTAGCCAACTGACTCATACAGACAAAATGCACAAGGCAGGAAATCAGTCAACACAGCCACTAACAGAGACGTGTGGCGGCCAAGCTTTGCGTGCTGACCCCTTAAAGTCTCTGTGAAGGGCATTGCGTGTGTGTACAAGGTCATGCATGGTCAGAATTAATCTCGGTGAGCAAACAGTCTGACCCGAGAAGCCTCGGCAGGGGGTTTATCTCTGTATTCTCATGTTAACGCCTCTGTCAACAGTCAACTTTTACGAGCTCTGGCATATTTGTTGTGCTTTGGATAAGCTGCCAGCTTCCCAATTAAAAGCTGTGCCAGTCTCCTTCAAACCAACAGAATGCTGTAGGCCTTATTAATTCATGAACAAGAGACGCACATGTGTGTTGTGTGTCAAATGTTTTGGAAATCTACAATTTTTTTTTAGTGACATGTGGTTGTCAGAATCTGATCATCACATGCTTCCTGTATGATACACATCTTCTTTCTGTAAATGAAGACTTGACGATGTGACAGCCACTCTTTTTTATATAGAGTAAAGTGGAGTAGTGGTGCAAGAGGAAAATTATGCTGAAATTGCATCTTAATAAAGGAACAATATGTCACAATTGGACATCCAAAAATGAGTACTATAGTCCTAATTGCAAGTTGGAGCCAAAGAGAGTATATTAAATAGGTTGAAATCCTATTTAATATACAGTCTCTGGTTGGAGCGAGTTGTTTTCCCCCACCCTCTCCTCCTGAAAACAGTCATTCTGGCCCGGAATAGAAATTTCAAAGGAATATGTCATTGTGACCAAGACAGGAAGATGTCTTGGTCTCCTGCTATTTTCCATATACATGCTACCATTAGTTCACATTATTAACAAGTTCAGCATAAATTTCCATCGCTATGCGGATGATACTCAATTGTATATTTCTGTTGAGCCAGCTAACCCAAATGCCCTTCCCTCTCTGATCGTCTGTTTAGAAGCAATAAAACGATTGATGAATGTCAGTCTCTTAAAACTAAATGAAGATAAAACAGAAATACTGCTGCTAGGGCCAAAATGCAAGAGAGAGGCAGTTTTTAAGAGACTTAGGAACTCACCAAGCTCACCAAACTAAATCAATGAATAGTTGGTGAATAGTTTTGGTGTCATCTTGGACTCTGACTTAAGCTTTGAAGCCTGCATTAGCAAAGTGACCAAGACAGCATTCTTTTACCTGAGGAATGTTGCCACAGTAATGCCTTTTCTAGCAAAGCCGGATGTAGAGAAATTAGTACATGCTTTTATCACTAGCGGGTTGGACTACTGCAAAAGAGACTGATTGGAAAACTTCAGTTAGTCTAAAACTCTGCTGCCAGACTTTTAAAAAGACAAGAAAAGAGAGTGCATTACTCCTATTTTAGCTGCCCTGCACTGGTTCCCCACTTCTTTTAGAATTGATTTTAAGGTTCTTTTACTCACATACAAAGCTCTCAATAATACGAATACGAATACGAAATTCATTTGTCTGTAGTCTCATCTATTTGTATAAGAATTATAGAGTCTGATGGCAGTTGGTATGAAAGATCTTCTGTATCTCTCTGTCCTACAATGAAGAGAGAAGAGCCTTCCACCACCATTATTTCTTTGGTCCATCAAGGTGTTATGCAGTGGATGATCCATGTTGTTTAGGATGGCCTCCACCGTCCTCATTGTGTCTCTCTCCACAACTTCCTCCAGAGAGTCCATCCTTACTCCGATCACAGAGCCAGCCTTTTTCACAAGCTGGACTGGTCATACATGTATGCAGCACCTTCATACATCTCTGACCTTTTTACCCCATATCAACCAACAAGAGCACTCCAATCTGCAAATGCTGGTGTTATAACTGTTCTTAAAGTCGCCCATAAAACAAGAAACCGCTTTTAGCTACTATGCTCCAAGTCTATGGAACACTCTGCCCAGTTACCTCAGACTTGTGAGCTCTGCTGGCACTTTTAAAACTCAACTGAAAACCTACTTGTTCAGGCAAACTTTTAGTTAATGAAATACATTTCTACCCTGGTCTGTCGTTTTTACTATCTGCAGTTGTCTGCCTGTTTATTAGATCTTATATTACTAAGAATTTATTTATTTATTTATTTATTTATTTATTTTCTCTTCTGTATTTTGTCTTTTTAATGCCACGGTGCTGCTTTTAATTTTTCACTCTGATTTTATGTATTATTATGATTTTATGTATTTCTGTCTTGTGTTTTTTTTTAACCTATATTGTTGTTTTTAATGCCACACTGTAAAGCACTTTGAGTTACATGTTATGTATGAAAGGTGCAATATAAATAAAGTCATCATTATTATTATTATTATTGTTGTCACAGAATCGAGTATAACAACTACTAAGTATGTTTCCTTAATCTCTAATGACATATCATGGTCATTTTATGATAGATTATAGTAAATACATTACATATATTTCTCCTTCAAGGTACATATCACATACAGTATCCTCTGATCACATGTTCCTGGTTTGGTTTCTGCCAGGGACCTTTGTTGGATTCTGATTTTTTCTGCTCTCTGTCCCTTCCTGTCATATTTACTGTCAAAATTTAAAGAACGGCAAAAAGACATCAGAATGTTCAATATTCAAAATATTCATTGGTTACGTGTGCCAAAATGTGCTCTGTATAGGGGAATATTAAACTGTCTGTGGCCATAATAAACATAACGAACTGAAACACTTGGAGGAAGTTTCTAAATTAATGATGGTTGAAGATACAAAAATTTAATGTTTTTCATGTAGCCAAGTCAAGATCTTAAATAACCCTCCAGACATGCTTTAGGACATATACAAATACTTGACATCTAACTAAATTTGCATGAAATAACTTGGATCTAAGTTCTTCCACAAAAAAAAACAACCAACTAGTCAGAAATTCTAATAAACTGCATCTACTCCTTTTCCCTAATTAAAAACACAGAATCTTTGAATATTCAAAGTTTAAAGGTGCCTGTGGAGATTTCTTGTGAAAAAACGATGTTAGTTTCTTTGTTACTCACCAAGACAGATTGTGTGTATCCTCGAGGTTCAAACAAACATGTTGAGTGCATATTCATGTAACTGGCTTGCAGTCGCCTTCCTCACTGATTTTGTTGGCGCATACCTGTTGACAAACAAAACGGACACCCACAAGTAAAAACATCGCTCCATAGTGGGAACATTGGTCAAAACCTCCAGGAAATCTTTAGCAGTTGGACACAAGATGCCTCCTGTTTCACTTGATGGGATAGTTCTGATTATTTAAAGTGGGGTTGTATGAGTTACTCATTGATAGTCAGTGTCTTAGTTACAGTAGATGGTGATTGGCACGCCCCCAGCTCGGAGAAGCAGAGAGGGGCACCTGCACAGAAGCTAAGCAGTGACCTGCTGGACAGGATCAGCATCAAAAGGTATTTTAGCCACGTAGAAAAAAAAATCAATATCAACTAAAGTGTAAACTATATTTAGAATATTTTCAGTGCTTTACTTTGCCGTCACACTCCTTTTGACAAGAAACCATCATTATATGAGCCAAATATCACTCTCTCCACACCAACTGAACTCATCATCAATAGAGTTGCTGGTCCTCCGCTGCCTCGATCTGTTTGTTTCCTTGTGTTACTGAGTGACTTGGGTGAATCCAAACTAACCTATTAAAATACTGAAGTCACGCAATAACACAAGCAGACTGACAGATCATGGCCGTGGTAGACCAGCAACATCTGTGTTTTGCAAGGTAAAATTATTGATTTCACCTGTGGAGTTTGGTTGGTGTCAGCAGAGCGATATTTGGCTTAAAAAATGGAGGCATCCCATCAGAAAAGGCTGTGAAAATATTCTAAATGTAGCATTGTATGATATGGTTTTGACTTTTTTTTTAGGTGGACATTTTTAAGTGGTTAAAATAGCTTTTTTTTTGCTGGTCCTGACCATAGTGTGCCACTTGCTGTCTACTGTAGGTAAGACACTCATTGTCGAGAAGTACCTGTACAACCCCCCTTAAATTAATCCAAACTATCCTAAGTCCATTCTCAATTAATGTGTGCTGGAGGCTTCAAGTCTCATGATTGGCTACCAAAATAGTAATGTCACTAAATCATCTTGTCTGAAAGATGTTAAACTCAGATTTAACTTTTCCGTCTTTAGTAGTGGAATTTGAAAACCCCTGCTATTGTCAAATTCTTTACATACATCATGCGGTGAAAATGAAACACCCAAGTGAAGTTAAAAAAGAGCAAAAAATAAAAAATAAAGTCGGGGGAAATTCAGCCTTTTTTGAGAAATTGCTGTAAAAGTTGTTAAAATGGTGAAAATGAGCAGCTCATGCGGAAAAGACCCACTGACATTATCGAGCTGAAAAAAGTTCCTGAGAATATGAGTGTGAAGAGTGTGAACTTTTGCATCTTATGAGTCAAGAAGATTTTTTACTTTTCACACATTTAGAAAATAAACGAGTTTCACATTTTTTGGCACTCACACAGAATTATTTAAATCTAATAATAGACTTTGGTTGAAGATCTGATTACATTCAGTGTCAAAACAATGCAAGTCACAGAGTGGGAAAATACTCCTCTATGACTTTAAAGATGAAATATAATAGAAATACACAGAGTAGCATGAAAAGAAGGTGTAAAAAATAAAAACTGACACTAATTCACCAGAATATTGGATTATACTGTATGTGTGAGCTGTGATCTAACTCACACAGAGCCTGCACACCCATTCATGTTCAGTTCTTCCCTTATCAATGCACTCTAGACAAAATCATATCGTATTAATCAATGTGCAGTTAATTTACTGGTTGGATTCATGCTCAAACAAAGACGTCATTCACTCCATGTTGTAAGACTATAAAAAGGCTAAAGGGACAATTCACCCCAAAATCAAAAATATATATTTTTTTTTTACTTTCTTTCTAATAGAAAGAAAGTAGTTCCTAAATGACACAGTTCACAACATGGTCTTTTGATTATCTTGAGTAAGCGGGTCACAATTTTTGGAAAGACAAACTGGTTGCTTTGAGCACCTCAAGCTGAGTGCCGTTTATTCCCATTATACAGGAGAGAAGGCAGACATCTCTATTTACAAAACTCACACCAAAAAAATTCCAGATGGATAAATAGCACTACAGGCCAGGGGAAAAATAAGTGTTTTTGACTTTGGGGTGCACTGTCCCCTTAGAGAAATGATTAATGTAGACCAGGAGAAATAATTTTCATCTCTTACAGATTCCATCTCTCACTTTCTGGAAACTCAGGTTCAACCTGGCGTTTATTTGACCTGTATTTATTTTGAAATGTCTTCTGGATGTTGTAAGTTTTTGGGGGCTTTTTCGCTCTCTTTTCCATTTGTGACACCCAGTCATGAAGACAACACAAAGTTAGAAAATGTGGCTGTCAAAAACGTTGACGACGAAAGAAATCGTTTGCTGCCTCCATTTGTTTGTTGTCATTACAAAAACATTTTGCCCAAGGTACCAAATCGTTTGGGCTTTGCTTATGTGTTTCTGAGAAATAAGCCTGTTTATCTGTCAGCAATGACAAGATAATGAATACTGCTTTGTCCACTCCCTTATCTGCTGTGTAATGATCCATATCATGTTTGATAACGGGTTGAGAAAAATGGTTCAGAATCACAAGATAACGATATTCCACACAAAGTTGTTGAAACTGTCAATTACAGGCTGTGTGTGTGCTGACAAAAAGAGCAATATTTTTCTGTTGCTTTAAAGTGAGAAGAAGGGTTTTTTGATTTAATTTCCCTTTTATGCACCTTCTTCTCAACATACAGGTTTGAGAAATTATTTGGAAATCTTTTTGTCCTCCAGACATCCAGAAGGCAATTTGTTGTCAAAATTTAACACGAGTTCTGCAGACTCCTTAACAGGAAAATAGTTTTACCCCTTTCCTCTTTTTTTAATTAAACAAACTTACTACCAACAGTAGATCCACAGCTCTTTTGAGGAATGTGTTTTGTCTTTTCCTACATTTCTAATCTCTCTCCTGTACTTTGTTTCCAAACATAACCAAACGAAAACATTGCTCATTGAGTATTCAATGCTCTGCAACGCCATGTGTTTCCTGTGTGTCAAGATAATTTTAATTTGATGACATTTGCTGCTGTTGCGAACATCTGTTGCAGTCAGAAGAAAAATGTCCCTTTTTTTTAATATGAGACATGCTGTCTTTCGTTCCCGCAGGACTACAATGACGAGATCAGACAGGAGCAACTGAGAGAGCTGTCCCTGTTGAACGGCTCTGATGAGTCAAGCAGAGGCAGGAGCGCGCAGGGGAGGAGTGTACGACCAGCAACCACAACATCCACCAGGTAAAGAACTAATTAGAGTCATGTAAAAAAAAAAAGAAAGAGCACAATAGTTTGTACTTTTCTTTCAAGCTCCACACCTCCAGTTTCAAAGTCAAAGTTATTTTCTTTAGAAAGCTCCCTTTTAAGGGTAATTCCGGTATTGTTAAACCTGGGCTCTTTTTACACTTTTGGGGGTCTTAATGACTAATGTACCATTTTACACCAAAATTTGCGTGTATGTGTGCAGGAGAGCAGACAGAGGTTTTTTTTTAAAGTGTCTGTGTGCTCAGCTCTCAGTACTTTTGTAACTTCTGACTGAATCTCTGTTGTTTTAAGTTTAGTTTCTCTCCTGTGGTGCTGTTTCTACTTTCCTGTATCTGCTTTATTTTACTGTCTCAAGTTAAATAGGAGTCATGTTAAGTTACTGCTGATACTCCTGATTCTGCTGCTTCGTAGTAAAAGCTTTTAAATAACAAAATAACAGGGGACTTTTATAGGACCATTTATTGACCATACAGATGCTGCACTGAAGAAGAGCAGTCATCAGTGAAATACACCTCAGAGTGGATGCAAACTGCTGAGCTGGGCTGCCACACTGAGTCAAACTGAGTCAAGCAGAAAAAGGAGCAAAAGAGATGACAAGCCCTCATTGTCTCCGCCAAAAAGGGGTGAAAATAGGGTGTTCCCCTGAGTATGAAATTTCCATCTCTGCTGATCAGATGGAGCCAAGAAATACCAAGGACTACTGCAGAGTCATTTGACCCATGAGTGTATTGTACCCTTTCTCACTGAAGACAAAAGACAGATGTTTATGGGAGGTTTTGTGTGTAAAATGGGCTATAGGCACAAAAAGTTTGAATGCCATGAAATGAGCTTAAGGGTCAGCTCGGATCCACACTGACAACTTCAAACACCAAAGTCACACAATAACACAAACAAACTAATAGATCAAGGCAACAGTAGCAGCTCCTGTGTTCTGTGAGGTAAAATCAGTTTTTGTCAAAAGAGGCTGGTGGCTTTGAAGAGAGTGATATAACAGCTTCAGTTCCCCATCGGAAACGGCTGTCTGAAAAGGTCTGTCTCTCTAGGGATCCGTTCCATAACATTGTCAGACACTTATGCTGTGCATGAGTCAATGTCGGAGGTCGGAATCTCCAACTTCCAAAAATATGCCAAAAGTAAGCAGAAAGCATGGCCGACCACTGAAATATTTATGAGTTTCTTTGGTAAGTGTACGCTCAATTGAACCCTCAGCGGTGCAGCCTCCTTACACAAACGACACAGAGGGGGGAACCTGACACATGAGGTAGCAGAGGCCATTATACATTTTATTTTATGACACTTATTTGCAGAACAGGTTTTACTATATAATAGATAGTTTGTATTATTTTAGGCTTCTATGCGTGCTGCCATTGTTGTGCGACATCAGACAGTTGTTTGCTCGTGAAGTCAGGTGGATGAATTTGCCCAAGTTCACAAGCAAGAACTCTGAGTTGTCTGGAACACAGCATTACAATTACAATCTGAGCTAGTCAGCTACACAAACAAACATTTTGATTCATACTTTGATCAGCGGATTTGCCTTCAAGGATTACATTTCAGCCACTGCACTCTGTTTTGGTTTTTTTTGGCTCCCGGCTGAGACAATTGACTGAACCAGTTCCAAAATCTTTTGTATGTTTTATGGTCATGTAGATGGCAAAATATATTTTTAAAAAAAATAAGGCCAAGGTTTAAAAGTCACAAGTACAAGAGTGACATCTGTGCTGATGGGAGTTTTTGAAAGTGCATACAGAAACTCTTATTTTATATTCTTACACCATAAAAAACACTTAAACAGAACACAAATAAAAATCTCACACTTATTTTTAACTGGCCAATGTACTTCTCAGTGTAACTTTGTCTGGAAAATCTAAACACAGGCTTGCTTCATCTTATTTCAAGGAGAAAGTGACCCAGGGACAGACATTAAGAATAAGTGTATAACAGCCAATCTTCTCGTGGATGATCTTGTTTTGCTTACGTAGGTCATCGGTATTAAATTAAGACCAGCTAAAAACACCTTGTAGTAGCTTTAACAATTAAATACAAGCAATAACAAATGTATTTAATTAACATGATTCAAAATACTATATCCACAAATTTAGAGATGCAAATTCAAAACCGTTGACAAAATCAAACATCAAAGGGTTGATATGTGCCCTTTGTAGGGACATCTCCCTAGTTACTGTTGTTGTTAATACTGACTTACAGTTGTTGTCACAGGTTGAGCAGTATCCCTCATGATGAGTAAAATATCTTCATGTGTAAAACCAGTGGAGCACCCCTTTAATTCAGTTATGCAATTACCCAAAAGTCATTGCAATACTCATGTATGAATAATCTGAATCTCAGTGTGCAGTGTTGTGATGCCAAATACATATTTTAAAAATAAAATAGCAGGTATCCACCTTCATGGTGAATTTTCAAATTAATTGGATTCACTGGCAAAATTTCAATATTTCATATTAACCTGTTCTTAGCTTCCTTCCTCAGGCTAATTGTTTTATGCTTTTCATTTTTCTTTCCCAGCTCAGTCTTCGTGATAATTCAAATATTAGTTGTTTTCCATGTACTGTAGCTCAGGGGGATTTAAGGACGTAGGAAGGACCAGCTACAGAAAACCTTAATGTCACAGAGCGTTTGATTGGCTTAGCCATGCGTGCAGCTTCTCGAGTGAAACGCCTGCCTCTACCAGTCTCCTTTTAAGTTCGTTTTTAGAGCAAATTGTCCGTAATCCACCTGAGCATGGCGGTCCCTCAGGAGTAAGCAGGTATAGTTTGCCATGACAGCCTGGCCTAATTCAGGCAGCACATGTAGATGAGCTAAATCCAGCAGCAACATGGGACGCCCCCAATTTAAAGTCACCCACCACCACTTCTCTACCCAGATTTTCTCCTTATGGCGCACCGATAAGCGATTATTGAAAATCTCCATGAAAAATATGCAACAGTAATTCCCCTTTGAGTGTCTGTATTTTTGGATCACAATGGGATGCTACCTAGTGAAGGATGTGCCAGAGGAAGAAAGGGTATCCTAGCCCACCTACATCATGCTGCTGTTAAAATGTGAAGTTAGCAGACAAAAGATGGCTTTGTGGTGCTAAATCCACCCTTCATTCCCTGCAGTGTTCATGTGGTTCTGCTGCTGGACAGTCACACCTCCATAAAACAAACAGTCCACATTAAATTCCTCATGCCTGCCCAAATCCTTTGGCCTTTAATGCTTCTCCACTGGAAACCGTTAAATAAGTCATTGCCCCTTTTGAAAACTATATCTGTCTGACTACAGTATGTCTACAACCAGAGTGCCTTCAGCAGCTTCGGGCAGACGGAGGTGTGATTCTGTACAAACAGGCTCAGCACTGCTCCATCGTGCTATTGAAATAACCAAGCTGCATCCCACAGGCATGTTTGCAGTACTGAGAAAGACACAAAGTGACACTCTTCAGCCCTCTGATCATTACAAGATCTACCTCAGCGCCAGAGGAGGTTATGCTTATCTTGTGTTTCACCCAAGCTCACTGTACGACAACCACCAACAGAGGCAGCCTGCACATTTGCAGCGATAAGAGGGATTTAACAGATTTCTCTCTGTCTTAACTCCACTTTTAACTAAAATCACTGCAGCTTATTTACAAATGTCACAGAGTATGTCTGTTAGGGCAAAATGATGCCATGTGTGTCCACTTGTTTGCTTTACCAGGGGCCACAGAGGCACAGGAAGGAGTGCAGCAGCACCTCGGGCGACAGCGGCAGCGACGCACAGCAAACTACCCACGACTGTTTTAACGAGGGAGGTACAAGCTCCGAGAGCCAGGGGGGCAGCAGGGAGTGCTGGGTACAGGCCCCCGCTGTTAGCTGTCACACATGAATCATACGACGACTATGTAAGTCCAATCCTCTTTGCACAGACTGAAAAGTATAGTTGATAATAATTTTACTTGAACTGTGTGTAAATCAGACAGTTTAATCCCCTTTCATGTGATTCGGATGGGATGTGCTTTACATGGAGAGTTAGGGCATTAAGGGACATGTGTTTGAAAAATTAGGGCAAGCAGGAAATTATTCCAATATCTTTTTATTTCCTTAATGTAAATTTTTAAGCAGTAATTTTAGAAGCCCTTGGTTTCCATTCATCTTGGTGTGATATCAAAATCAAGCTACTTGACTTATAAGTTGCTTTGGATAAATACTCCATCACAGTGAACATTACTGTTCATCGTCTTCATCTTTTATTAAGTTAGGGTATCATTAATGCAGTTGCATGCCGGGATCATTTTCTCTTCCCCTCTTCTTTTTCTCCCCTAAACCATAGATTTTCTTTCCATGACAAACCCTCGTGTGTCAGGCTAAAACATAGTAATCAGATTTATGTTGCTGGGTGGGTTTGTGGATAAATACTGCACTTAACTAAACAATAAATAACAATTAATTACTCTAATTGGTTAAATACATTTCTTAAGTCCTGTTTAAGTAAAATTAGCTCAGATGTGAGGATTTCAAGGATAAAAAAAACATGCACACACTTTGTCATTTGGAGTGTCTTTGCTGCCCAGAGGAGTGTTTTCTCTCTTGAGCTTTCTTGTCACCATCGCCACTTTTGATGGTTTGGGCCCACAGCCTTAAGTCAAGTATCTTTCACTGTACTGCCAGACCTTTTTTTATTTCTGTTGGCTCAGGTTTGGTCGTCTTAGATTTTATTGAGGGCTCAGATGTATCAGCTTTGAGCTCTAGTTACTGTGACAAATCTCCCCATCACTATTTGTGACTGATGTGCACCTGGCAAACTAATCACATATTTAGCAGCATTTTTATTGTGGTGATTTTTTACGTGTATTGCTTTTTTCTTTTAATTTGATCTGAAAACATGATACATGTTAATGTAAATGTCACCTCACTTTTTGATGCATTGATATACAGTATGTACAGTAAAAAAGTGGAGTTGAATCTTACAATGCTACTGGCCTGTCCTCAAGGCAAACCTGCATGCTTTGAGGACCACTGTGTTGAATTAAAGTCTGAAATCCAAGAGTTAAGAGTTGGTTTGGGATACACGGTATTGGATTTGTTCCAAGATGCTGGCATTTCCAACTCATTTTTGCGGATTGCAGATGTATGCACATATTTTTTCCACTTGATTGCAGAGAACATCTCACTTGTAATGGAATTAACATATTATTGTGCCAACTCTTATTATGAGTGCCCACGATTTTTTTCAAAATGTACACATTCACTAAGAAAAATAAGAAAACTACTGCTGACAGGTTTTTTACTGACTTATGTTTCTCTGTGTTCTGACAAATTTGGTTGGGATGATGGCTCTAAAGATGGGCAAATAAATTTGTAATGTTGAAGGAATGCAATTTGGCTCAACCAAATGTGTCACCGCCCCTCAGCATCTGACACTGACACATGAGGTACTCTTTAGTGGCTGTTTCTGACATGGTCATACATCCTTTTTAACAAGTAGTTAACATTGTGAAACAGTTTCATTTTGGTTAGGTTTAACTCACAACTGAAAGTCACATGACAAAAGTTTTTCATATCAGGGACCGTGTACAAAATACATTAGTCTCAAAAAGAGAAAAGATGCTTTGCACCAGATACTAGCTAATTTCCAAGTCACATGTCCCCAACCCCAATCTCCTGGGAGAATGTCCTGTGTGTATTTGAGCCATGTGTCCACCCTACCTCCCCCATGCGTGGACTTTCTTCCTCTTTATACTACGTCGACAGGTGTACACTGTGTGTCGCATTCAGTTGCTAAAGTCTGTTTGAGTTGGACGGGTGGGGATGAATCGTCAGTACATGACGAGCTGGTAATTAGACCAGGCTGCACATGAATGACACTGAGCAATCATTGCAAATAGCAACTTTGCAGTTTTAGACACTACAGTAACCTCCACATACGTTGTGTACACTTAATTAAAGCATTGTCTTATTGCTCTGTCATATGACCAAAAATGTGCATTTTGGTCTGATATAGATATTTCATTACAAAGCCTTTATTGGCAGAGACCAGTGACATGACAATTTTGCCGTGTATATGTTCAGGAGCCAAGTCTGTTGCACATGTGTTAAAACCTTTTGGGTATAGTGTGAATTTGGTTGCTTTTGGATTAGAAACGCAACCAAACCAGATGCCAGTGTCTTTAAATCTGTACTTGTTTGCAGCTAATAGATTTGAATTCTGTGGTGAATTGAATGGATAACAATGGCTGCCTGAAATATTGCAATTGCAGTAAAGTAGATGTGGTTTGTAGTTAATTGAAACACAAAAAACAGTGGAATTATGTTAAGAAAATGAACACATAGTTCACCTTGATGAAGAGTGCTATATAAAACTGAGCATGATGTATGTGTGTTCTGTGTGTATATGTGAATCACAACTCCATGAAGCTCTGCATTGTCTCATTAACATGCAAAAAGAGAATACTCCACTTGAGGTGCAGGTAGTGCCTTGACCAATGGTCTTTACATCTTTGTTCACATCGCTTTGTTCACACAACGCTGGGATCCATATCAAAAAATATTCAAAGCCCTCGTTAAAAGTGTGCTTGTGCTCAGATCTTGGAATTTTCTCAAGGTCATTTTGAAAAGAAGATACAAGGTGAGCTCTAAGTTTCATCCAAATGAAAAAAGGCAACACTTTTACTCGTCTATTTCCTCAGAGCCTTCCTGCTAAGCAAAGCCCCCATGTGTGCTGGCAATTGAAGATTGGGCTGTCTGCATGGGGAAATGCACAAGCGCAGTCTCATTACCAAACCAAATTGAGTTCTGATGTAGAGCCTGTGTATTTCTGAGGAGTAAAAAGCGAGGCATTTCTTCTCTTTGTAATTGGAGGTTGGGAAGAGGGGTGGGAGCGCTGAGACTAGGGGATTATGGAAAGATGAGTTTGTCCTGAACATTTTCTTCCCTCATATCTCACTTTGCTATTTTTTTCTACTACATTACACAATTTTCTTTGAGCATGTTTCCAGAATGTAGCAGGACCTCTTTATACCAAGGTCCAGGTTTGTTTCTCTTTCAGTCAGTGAGTACACAAGATGTCGTACTGAATGTTATGATTCCACTACAAGAATCCTGCACTGTACAATATACTGAAACACATTAACAGCTCAGCAGCACTAGATGCATCCTTGTTGCTACATCCTGTATTTGTCTTTGGGAAAGTATGCCCTGTAGTGTGGGTATCATGTTGACTGCTGATTGATGGAGTCTGTCAAACTGTCAGTCTGTCTTATAAAAGTGATACTGTGAGAATGTCCATAATTGTACCTAATCGAGGGTGGTATTGATTTAAAACTTAAATGAAAAGCATGAGGAAGCTGGTAGTTATCATGTATCCTTCTTTGCTTTATAATTTATGAACAGAGCATTTCCTCTTTATCATTCTCCCATAAAACTCACCTTGCTCTATCCTTTACGCCAGCACACTTCTTTGATTGTATTCTTTGTTCCTCCCAGAGTGTAGTTCTTTGTGCAGTGACTCAACTTAGTTTTTACCATTCAGGTGTACAGAATGCTGCAATTCTTCACTTGTCTAACACTTACTGAAGCCATATAAAGCAGCCCTGCCAAAAGCCAAAACAGATTTGCACTTCTAAGTGTTGTTTTGATGTTATTCTGTCAAGAAACTCAAGGTCAAACTGACTGTGGTCTGACTAAGGTTTTATTAAAGATGTCAAACAATCAGGCTGATATTTTGTATTTATCTTGTTCTCAACAAATCCCATTAAAATAAAAACAAACAATCAATTGATCCTGCTTATAAGTGCTGTCTATTTAGCCAAAGCCTGACATATCTTATTCCTCTGTACCATAGATTTCCATTGTTGTCCAAAAACTATTAAAAATACAATGAGCCACAGTCACATTTTCCCTCATTACTATGAACATGGGCACTGAGTGCCTTTAAATGTGCATACATATTCTGGTTCCGATTAAGTTCTTGGAGAGTCCTGGTTATGTTTTGCACTGTGTGTGTGGTGGTCACAGCCTCGTAGCTGGACACGAAATTGGTTGATGAGGCTCTGAATTTTCATGGTTCCCCGAGAGAGAGGGGGAGGCTGCGCCAGCAGCCTTTGGAAAATCTGGTGGTGGTGTTTGTGGTGGTGGTAGCGGTGTTTTGTAACTTTTAGTTTGCCAGTCACATGATTTCTGACAGTGTTGTCTTGCAGTGCTGATCTGAAACTCTGAAACAGAAGGTTTGTAAATAGCCAATTACCAGTAATTAACAATGAGTGTTTTCTTTTGTTCATGAACAAAATTATTAGCTCAAATTTAAATCGACTCTCTACTTATATTTATCCAAACACTGTTAGTTTTATGTAAATACATATTGTATTTTAGTCAACACATTTGCTCTTCTTTTTATTAAAGGCTATAAGAATTTGTTTAATACTTTACTTGTATCAATATACTCTATATAGAGTGCAGACCTCTGCCAAGCCCAACAGTCCAGCCTTCTATGATATGCAAATCTGCAAGCCCAACCACTATATGTGTCTGGATATATTTCCAAAACTGCTCTGATCCTGCATTGTTAGCTAAAATGAAGGCCATCTGCATGGATGTTTAATCAACAACACAATCAGAATATATGATTGTTAAAGCTAATGTATTTCTTACATAACTGCTGCATTTGCCTCTACAGTCATGTTTGAGGTGGCTGTTATCTTTTTTTGTAAAGCAAAATTCAATTCATTTTGCCATATACGCCACTAATACAGTTGATCTCACAATGTTAACATAAGTGAAAAATAATGTGTAATATGTGTGATGTGTAATACTGTTGACAAACAAACAAACAAACTAACTAACTAACCGACAAACAAACCGAACCAAAAACATAACCTCCTTGGCGGAGGTAATAAAGGGAACGTCAGATAGCATGACAGATTTATCAGTCACATGACTAAATCCTTGATGCAGCCACTGTTTTGTTTCCTGCATCACAACATTTTAGAGTCACATTGTCCCTCATCCTTTTATGCACAGTCAACACAACAAGTTATTAACATCGCTGCACAATCTTCTGCCAGAAACCAATTTGCATAGGATTGCTTATTCATCACCAACACATACACATGTAGTTATGCATGCATCCTGTAATTTGCAGTCATTGTGAGAAGTGTATGAATGACAGACTATTGTTTTCACCTCAATTTGGGGTGAAGTTCCTTGAAACAGTCCCTGTGTTTCTGCTGTGGAGCAGGTCATCATGTAACGCGGAGTCCTCCGGAGACTGTAGTGATTAATGGACTCTGTCATGCTGTCAGTGTCGTAAAACTAATACAGTGACAGTGGCCATTATTGTACCTCTTAAAAGATAGCAGTGATTCAGAAGTGAAGTTGATTGCAGTGCGTCGCCATGGAGGGAGTTTTGGGTTGTTTTTACAAGTTGAGAGCAGCATTATGGTGTTAGTTTCATTGTTCTGGGCTTTTTCAGATTATTCACATGTTGTCTTATTAAATCCTCTTAATCCAGAGATTGATGGTTGTCAGGCTTTCAATATTGAGGAAAGATGTTAACATATTGCAGCAGAGGCACCACCAAATCATCTGCTGTGTGTGTCTCATACAGTTAAGTGCCAGCTGGCTTTTAGCATCAATTCAGATAATATTGATAAGCCCTTTAGTGATTTGATAAGTTTCTTGAGTTTCTTAAGTTTCTGGTTTGCCTCTAGGTGAAGATAAAGAAATGTACTATACTGTACTATACTAATGTACTATAAGTTGAGATATTGTGTAAAATGTAAATTAAAACAGAATGCAATGATTTGCAAATACTTTTTGACGTGTTTTCAATTGAGAATAGCAGAAAGACAAGATACTTAATATTCAAACTGAGTTCAAACTTGTGAATATACAATCAATCCGAATCAGATGCCTGCAACACCTTCCAAAAAAGTTGGGACGCAGGTGACAAAAGCCTGGGAAAGTTGTGGAATCCTCAAAAACACCTGTTTGGAACATTCCACAGGTAACCAAGTTAATTGGTAACAGGCACTAGTATTATGATTGTATGAAAGGGGCATCCTCCAAAGGCTCAGTCATTCACAAGCAAGGATAGGATGAGCTTCACCAGGGATTTCACCATCTACAATCCATAATATCATTTAAAATTCAGAGAGTCAGGTGCCTCTGTAGCTCAGCTAGTAGAGCATGCACCTCATGTACTGAGGCCTTTAGTCCTCTGCAGCAGCTATAGGTTTTCATTCCTGCCTGTGGCTCTTTGCTGCATGCCATCTTCTCTCTACCACCTACATTAAAAAATCAGAGTCTGGAGAAATCTCTGCATGTAAGGGGCAAGACTGTAAACCAGCACTGAATGCCTGTGACCTTTGACCCTTCAGGCAACACCGCATTAAAAACTGACATGATTCTATAAAAGATATTACTACATGGGCTCGGAAACACTTTGGAAAACTGTTAGTAAACACAGTTTGTCACTGCATCTACAAATTCCAGTTAAGACTCCATGCACTACCATGCAAAAAGAAAGTCCTGTATCAACAACATCCCGAAACGCCGCAGACTTCTTTGGGCCTGAGCTTATCTGAGATGGACGTATAGAGAGTGGAAAAGTGTGATGTTGTCTGAGTCCATTTTTCAAATTGTTTATGCAAGTCACGGATGTCATGTTCTCTGGGCTACTGATAAAAAAGACAAGATTATCCAGATTATTACCAGCACAAAGTTCAAAAGCAGCTGTGATGATATAGGGTTGTGTAAATTGCAGATTTGTGAAGGCCCCATTAATGCTGAAGGATACATACGGGTTTTGGAGCAACATATGCTGCCATTCAGATGTGTGACCCTTTTTCAGGGATGTCCCAGCTTAGTTCAGCAAGACAATGCCAAGACACATTCTGCATGTGTTAATACTAGACTTGCTTGCCTGCAGTCCAGATCTGTCTCCCAGTGGAAATGTGTGGTACATTATGAAACAAAAAAAACATTCAACAAAGGGTACCCCGGACTGTTGAGCAACTAAAGTCTATCAAGCAAGAATGGGAAAGAATTTTGCTTTCAAAACTTCAACAATTAGTGTCCTCAGTTTCCAAACACTTACTGAGTGTTGTAAAAAGAAAAGGTGATGTAACACAGTGTAAACATGCTCCTGCCCCTCTCCCAACGTTTTTGGAACATGTTAGAGACATCAGATTCAGTATGAGCATATATTTAATGATAAAGTTCATCAGTTTGAACATTAAATATCTTGCCTTTGTACTGTATTCAGTGAGTTGAAAAGTATTTGCAAATCATTGCATTCTGTTTTTATTTACATTTTTACCAGCATCCCAACTTTTTTGGAAATGGGGTTTGTACATTTAATGATTTTGATAAGATTCATTTTGAGACAAACATAATTAAAAATGCGAACAGTTGATGATGGGTTCGGCTTTTTTTTAATATTATTTGACAAGTATTTGTCATTTTCATGAAAAACTAAGCAATTAGCTAACCGTCTGCATTAGGCTGCAAGCTGAATCTCCCATCTGTAAATTAATGTGAAAGTGCTTAAAATGCAGATCTGTTATCCAGTCAAAACAGGTCTGTTTCCTAGTGATAAGTTATCTGCTGGTTCAGCAATCAGCCATTGTCCTCTGTGTAAAATAGTATTAATTATTGTTTTACAGCTGTATAGAGAACTTTTCCCTCCACTGTTGAGCTCTTACAGTACACAGTATGTGATCTGATGTGACTTTTCAGGCTATGATGCATTTATGAAAAGTGTATTTTGTCATTTCCACATAAAGCTCAGTTGGAGAAGGTATATAATTTAAAGTTGTTGCAGGCCTCTTTTGCTGTGTGCTGACAGTTTGAGTTCAGTGTGAAACATGAGATTTTAAGTGTACCACAGAGACTTCTGGGCTCTTACACTATGTGATCTGATCTGTGGCAACACCCTTCAGAATATGTATTTTTGTTGCATTTATATTTTATGGTTTTCCACATTAAAGTTAGTCCATATTTCAGCCTGATTCTGGTGCATCATTAAAATGAAACTTATATTACCGGTACATGTCATTTTAAGTACAGTGCTGAGTTATACTTCAGTAGATTAAGTTGCTACTGAAGTGCTAAAATTACCACTAATAACCATAATTTTGTGAGTTTTTTTTAACAAGTGCTAATGAGTGAATGTAACTAATCCCCCAGAAAGAGCAGCAGGGAGACATTTCACTGCAATCACTGTAAGTTCCTCCATGTGAAAAGTGCACAGGGAGAGCAGAGGGAGATTAAAGATGTGATTGATGGCATTTTGTATAGACTGGGACCATGGCCTCAGTTTAATGTTAAAGATCAAATCCCATCAGGATCAAATCTTATCTTTTAATGTCAGGACTGATGATAGAAGAGAGGAATCTGAGAGTGATACAGGATTCTGTTCCTGACAGCAGACCATGAATTGTACAAATTGCGGGTAAAAATTGAAAGGCATAGCTTGGTTTTTAAACCTGAGCCCTGCAACCATACCGAGGCAGTGCGGGAAATGCCATAATGTGATTAAACACAGAGCTTTGGGAGGCTTTGAAGAAAAAAAGTCTAATCTATCTACTGTGGAAAAAGCAAAAGGACACCCTTTTGAAATGGGGGAAAAATTCTCCCCATATCATCTATTTCATGAACATAAAAGATGCGTGAGATTCGTGGGGTTCTGTGTATTTCTTGAAGGAGAGCGGTTTCTCAGGCCACCTTTATGCACATCTGCTGTAATTGCTTTATAACAATGGGTTCAGATACACTGCTGAGTTCACATTTGTTAGATTAATTATGGAAATTCTCCATGCAGAACCCTACTGTTTATTAAAACAGATGTATGACACACTCTTCTCTCGATTATTTAATAGAAGAAAAACTCAGGTAGAATGCATAATGGCCTCAGACGTATCATCAGGGACCGAAGCCAGCCGTCTGAGAGGGAAGAGGCAGACAGATGCGGTTACATTTAATCCTAACTCCACAAGCAAGCTGAGAAATACTGGTCTGATTTATTTATTTTCTTGAGTGTTCGTTCAACCAAATCATGATATAATAATAATGATAATAATAATGATGTCACTATTCTTGAAACAAATCAAGGCTCAGTCTCATCATAATTATTTAACGTGCTAAAATTTGCCCTTTTCTCAAACTTAACCATGACACAGTGTGAGTAAATATAATTTAAAGTAAACTCATACCTTAAGTGTATAACCGACGACAAAGGGTGCATGGTGATTGAATTTGCACAGGTAGAAAGCAGTGAAGAGCAGCATCTATTCACTGAGACAAAAGGCTGCAAATCTCATTTTCCTCCCCATTCTGCTGCGTGGAGAGGCATTCAGAGGCAGCTCCCTATGAAGATCAGTCACTGTCAGGGGACATACAGGTTGTCAATTGATAATGAAGCACAGTGCTAAGGGCCTTTAGGTTCTCGCTGTCCTAATTACACTGAGCGAGGACTCTCCACCCTTGTGTTAACATTTGATTTATTTCCTCTGCCTTGTTCGAAAGGACCTGTGTTAATTGTTTTCGCAGATGAGTGTCAAACTAGAAGAATCAAGCCTCATTAATTAGGGGCCGGACTATTTACATATAGTACCTTGTCGAATCTGAATGCAGCCTGTGTTGTGGGTCAAACTAACACTGAGGTAGCTGAGAGATAAGTCAGTGTGAAGAACATTTTGTTTTGTTTTCTTTAAGCTGATACTGAATTAATCATAAATTACATCGGTTGCATTGTTTCTCCCTAACAATGTTTACCTGTGTTGCCCCAGTTAAAGATTTCAACTAATAAATAAAAAAATATAATTTTTATGTTCATAGACTGAATCACTGCGATGAAAACAACAACAGTTACGTCTGGCTAGACAACTGGCAGTTGATTGAATTGTGGAGATATGTAGAATCGGCCCAGGGGACATTTCCAGTCCCCCGCTCTGGCCTGCAACATGATGTCCAAAATATAATATAATCAGGCCCCAAATTATGTTGTTTTATTTCATTATTTTTCTAGTTGTTTCTGACCAATTTAAAGTACCCCCTTCATGTGCAGTTGAAATAAAAACACAATCCTGTGGTGTTTGATGAAAGCACAGACAAAACAGACCATGTTCAGCCAGCCATTTTTTGATGGAAATAAAAAAGTAAATTTTCAGATTTATTGCCCTTTCTTGTAGTGCTTGGATGTTGAAGGTGACAATACCATCAATGGCCCCAAGACAATTTGAGTTTTAGGCCCTTGGTTTAAAGATATATAGTTAAACACGGTGGTCCGACCTATCTGATGTGTCTTTTGTGCTCATTTTATGTACTGCATTGCTTTGCTAGCACCTTTGATATATCAAATCTAGCCAACAGCAACATCTCACCGTTTGTCAGACTACCTGTTAGATTTGGGTCAGCTCAGACTCATAGTCATTTTCTTTAGTCTGTGACCCACCAAGTAAATTAGTTGCTGCTATCAAATTGTATGTGACACAGGGGTTTTCTACCTGGAAGTTATTGTAAACAAATAATGGGATTGGTTCTAGAAATTAGCAAAACAAAACAAAAACAAAAAAAGAACTAGCTTTCAATCACATTTCATTGCTGTGCACTAAATACCTACAATTTTCACTATTTTCAACATAATTTTATATAAATAAATAGTGCATAATGTCACATATTGAGATCCTCCTTGCTGGATGCAAACTTGTTGCCCTGGTAACCTGTGCCAACAATCAATTAATCTTGAAAATAAAAAATATATTATGCCCAGCAAAGTGAAACCTTGCCTACATTTAAATTGAAGTGTTATTGATGTTATAGCAGAGTTGCCTAATGTAGGTGTTGTCACTTCTGCATTGCATTATGGGATATTTATGCCAGCATAGTGTCCAGTGCTTGCATGCTGTAATATTTCCCCAGCCACTGTTTTGTCAGTTAATCTGAAAGATATAGTTTAAAAGTGATTTCAAAAATGGATGATGAACCAAAGGCGCTCCTTCACAAGTCTTATGCCGAGTCATGCTCTACTTATCAGCACTATGCTTAAAACAAATAATAAAGTGGTGGTGCAGACAGCTTACCACTATTACAAATTCATGCCAATTTATCAAGCAATGAGTCTATTGTTTCACACAGAACTAAACCGAAGCAGCATATTTCACTGGTTGTGCCTTGCTAGCTAATGAACTCAACTTGTTTTTCAACCAACGACCCATTATTCAGAAATCCCAGTGGACTGAAAAATGTCCCATTGGATTTGTCTGACAGCCTGTTATCCTGAAAACAAATGCCCATTGCTCCAAAGGCCCATAGCGTAGAAAATATACACCCTCCCTGCAGTTGTTAGTTCAGTGATTGCCGGCTCTGTCCATGGTGCTGAATCAGTGGCGGTTTTGTACTTAATAGACTTATCTTTCCAGTCTTACACTAAACAACATTTCAACTGATTTTACTGTCACAGACAATCTTCCCATGTTTGAATAAAAACATGAGAGCTGAGTTACCTCAGTTGGTGCGCTCCCCCATCATCTGAGTCTATAGATGGGTTGGGGCAGTGAAACTCAACTTGCGGCCCGCAGGACAAATCTGGCCTCGGACACAGTGCTGGGTGGCTGGGTGTTTTTCCAAGGAAGAAGGGGCAGATATGCCAGTTATGATTGGATAAATCAGGCTGTTAGTAACAGAAAGGCTGATCTTTGCATGATGATGGCCTTCCAGCCAGAGTGCAGTAGGATCAGACAGTGAGATATACAGGGGAAGACAACTATTAGCTGAAAAGGAGCAAAAGTTATGCAGAAATATGGATTCTGACCCCATAAATATGTATGTCATACTAAATGAGTTTAAATATTTTATTCATTCTGTCCCTGGTAGGAGCAGTTAAGCAGTTAAGTAGCATGTTTATGGTTATGAATCATTCTAACATTTTAGTGATTCCATGATGGATGAGATTCTAGGCATGTTTAATGTTGTATAAACTCTTTCAAATTTTACTAAAGCATTGCAACTAAAATGCAGTTGCAGTTATTAAATGCAGTAAAATATTAGCTTTATCTGTCAATCAGTCAAAAAGATGAGGTATGAGCCACTTAATGTTCATTAAACAACATTATTATTAATGTTTGTTTAATTAACTGGAGATGCTCCACCCCACTTTTTACAATCCATTCCTTCAGGCAATTACAGATGTGGCAATTGCCCTCAGTGCAATTTTACACACAAAACTAATACCTTCAATCACCCACGCACGGGTAAAATTTTCAACATTAAAGGTGTGATCACATGCAACACCAACAATGTTGTGTACATGCTTAAGTGCCCATGTGGTTTGGCCTATGTGGGCAAAACAACGAGACCACTCAAAACAAGGATTTCTGAACATAGATCAAATATTCGTAACCATGATACCAGAAGCCCTGTGGCGGTGCATTTTACACAAGCCTCACACACTGTGTCATCTCTCAGATACTGTGGCATTGAACAGGTTAAACAACACTGCCGTGGTGGAGATGTAAATTCCAGTCTATTGAGGAGGGAAGCTTTTTGGATCTACACATTAGATACTCTTGCTCCCAGAGGGTTAAATGAAGAGTTTGATCTTAGGCCTTTTCTGTGAAGTGTTCG
>JAJHUR010105538.1:1963-18178 GCA_027495735.1 Lutjanus campechanus
TATATATATATATATATATATATATATATATATATATATATATATATATATATATATATATATATATATATATATATATACTAGGGATGTTCATGATTAATCATTAATTGATTAATTACCCTGAAGACCTTAAATGATTAAAAATGCATTAATCGATAATTAATTGATAGTCTAGAAATAGCAGTAATTGCACCTCATTTGAAATGACTTTGTCTGGCAGAGACATGTTTTGAATAAAGACATTTAAATTGTAAAAAGAGAAAAAAATAGAGAAAAAATTATAATGGGGAAAAATATGTGTTCTGTATCTATAATTAATGATTCATCAATTTTCAGCTATTGGTTCAGGAAAATGCACAAAACTTGCAACTCTGATATATACATATAGTCTGCTTTAAGCAATAATGTTTGTCAAATATGCTGTTTCTGAAAAAAATATAATTTCCACATTAAAATGGCACCGACCCCTCCCTCTTTAAAAATTTTAGAAGGTATGAATATTTGAATTCTGTTCAAGTTTTCCTGCGGGACACAAGATGTCTCCAACTTCACTGTAAAGTCCACTCTCAGCATTTGTGTACTGGCAGCTTCAAGTTTGTACATCTCAGTTGTTGTTAAGTTTCAAATCGGCCAAGAATTGACTTCTAAACTGGGTATGATGTCACAAATCTTGCTCGTAGGCCCGCCCCCTCGAATCAGATTTTCGCTGAGGACAGAAAAACTTTCAGCAGAATAATGTGAAAACAGTCATCTAGTTTCAAATTCTGCAAATATATAACTTTGCACATTGAAGCTCAGACATCCAACTGTGTGAACAAGAGGTGAAACATATTTTTGAGTGGAGGATGACTTTAACATTCATTAATAAACTCGAGTAATTTCGAGTTTATTAAATAAAATGAAATTACTCGAAACTCGATTGAAATGACCATGCTTTTGTCATGTCAGAGAAATGCAGAACCAAACACAACAATCATGTCTACTTATCATGCTGCAAAAAAAGCTCATAATTTAATCTTATTGGTCCAATAATTCTCCACACTGTAATCCTAATTGAGTTTGCTGTACTGATAAAATGAGGCAATAATTTCCCACAATTTCATAAAATTTCATAATTTCATGATCATAAACTCATGGGTTAGAGATTATTATTATTACTTGGTGTTACATGTAGTCTTTCATTACAGTTAAATTAAATTATTGATTAGGCCAACTCAAAGTAAATGCAACTCAGAATTATAAAAACCCATTATTTCATGATCAGTAAAGTTCATATTAACCAAAAATTAATAACTAAATAAAAAATTAAACACATTTTTAAGTTAGCAGAACTTCTAAACAAACTTTAAGTTTTCACTTCTTATTACAATTGATTAATTTGAGCATTTGGCTTCGCAACGCCCCACATGATGATGTATTATAATATAATGAATAACGTCTCCCCTCCTCCTCTTCCAGGCTCCCCAGCTCGGCACTCTGATGGGCGTTTATCTGCCGTGCATCCAGAACATCTTTGGAGTGATCCTCTTCCTCAGGATGACCTGGTTGGTGGGAATCGGAGGTGTCATTGGGACCTTCATCATCGTCTTCATGTGCTGTGCCACAGTGAGTGTGTCACCTACTTTTATTTTAGCCCAGCCACTCGGTCGCAGCACACCGTGGTGACCTGGTTTATCCTGAAGTCTGGTGTTCACACATTTTAAAAGTATCATGAAAGGTTCAGTGTGTAAGATTTACAGAGATTTATTGGTAGAATATGGCAGAAATAGAATGTAATATTCATTAAGTATGTTTTCATTTGTGTATAATCGCCTGAAAATATGAACCGTTGTGTTTTTGTTATCTGAGAATGAGCTGTTTATATCTATAGAGGGAATGGGTTCTCTTCCATGGTGTTGCATGGATACATCCGTCTGCCCTTTCTCTAGCCAGTGTTTAGTTTCTCCCTTCTCAGCTACTGTAGAAACAGGGTGGTTCAAAATGTCAGCCCACGTGGAAGAGGACCCTCCTCCCTCTGTGGCTGTAAACGGCTCATTCCAAGGTAACAAAAACACAACTGTTCTTATTTTCAGGTGATTATACACTAATGAAAACATACTTAAGGATATTATATTCTATTCCTACCATATTCTGCCAATACATCCTGCTAAATCTTACACATGGAACCTCTAAACTGCAGAGAAGCATTTTATAGCAGCAGACAGAGGACAGCTAATGAGCTGTGCAGTAGTAAAAGAAACCAGATGTTCAACATTATTACCTTCACTGATGACAGCGGAGATTAAAGAGTCTAAGGAGCTGCTGGGATTAGATTCAGAGAATGGTTGGGTACATCATGAGAAATTCACTTTATCATTTATACCACAGCCATCACTTTAATACTGTATCTTTGGCTGCTGTAGGCCATTATGGACAATACTGCAAATCAATGAGCAGTGTTTTTATATGGCTCTGGCATGAATGTCATGAAATTCTTTGATTTATCAAATATTTATGTGCTGGAATAGCCAGAAACATAAATTCCTGTCTGGTTATTTTATCCATAAATAGTTCATCAATTGTTTAATAAAAAAATGTGCTTTATTATGAAATATATACACCTGGCAGTATAAATTACATATAACATCCCGTCCTACCTTGGATGATAATCAGTATCTTGGCCATAATTCTCTTCTCACCCGCCTCCTCTGTGGAGTCTAAAAAACACTTGTGCACTAAGCTGCATTCTTGATGAGTTCATGCAGCCTCTTCCTGTCTGCAGCTGAGATTTAACTGCCTCACAGACCTCTCTAAAGAGAGTCTCTAAATGCAGACTCTAAATAACATTACTCTCTTCAGTACATACAATCAACTCTGGTATTTTATCTCCGCTACATCTGGGAGACTTTATAGACTTTATATAGCACACAGGCTATAACCTTGCATTGTTTACTCACTTCAATCAGTAAACCTAATTCCTAACAATATGTTCATATTAAAGGATAATGCAGGTGATATATTTGTATATCATATATTTTTATTAATGTCAGCAAATCCGTAACAAGACCAAAGCCACCAGTGTGATAGCCTGTGTTGCAACAAGCCCATTCACTCCCTCTGATGATGTAGGTTTTGACAAATTGGTCATGATTAGGTCCTTAAAAAATGGCTGCGTAATTTCCTAAAACAGCTGGGGATTGTAGTTTTCAGCAAGCACTACTCAGCAGGAGTAAATAGTGCATGTGTTGGGGACTATATTCAGCTGCTACAGTAGTGAGTATTTACAACAGCAGGGTGGTGTATGTGGGATGGACTAAGAATAAACTTCAGTGCTTATTTTCATGTTAATGAAGGAACATGTCAATCAGTGCTACAGTGTGATTTGGTGATGTGTTTTTGGACAACAATTGAGACTCTACGGCACAGAGGAATAAGATTAATCAGGCGTTGATGACACAGACAGTACTTGTTAGAAGGATCAACTCATTGGTGGTTTCAGTCTCTTGATGTGATTTGTTGGCAACAAGAACAATATAGAATATCAGCAGACACAAACATCTGAAACATCCGTATGTACACACATGAAACATGCAATTAAAAACCTTGTAGGCATCACCCATTCTCAGAAGTTCAATTTGACTCCTGTAACAGTCTCCACCCACTGAAGCTCAGTTTCATCCAAGCCCACATCAGCATTAATTCTTGCCCTTAAAGGGCCAGTTGTAAATGTTAGTCTAGGTCTATACAAATGAGTAGAAGGAAGGTAGAAACTAAAAAAGTGTCAGGTTGTTTAAGTTTGAATTTCTTACAAAAAGGTTTCAAATAAAAAAGTGTATTTTTGTTTTAAAATTAGTATTAACATCACTAGCTGCAACCACATGGCTGGAGTGCCACAATGGCTGTATGATACTGAGACGCTATCTTGCGTATACTGACATCTCACACCTTCAATGCCCGGATAACAAAATCTGGATGCATTCTGGGACAGTAATTTCACTTATGGACACTGTACTCTGTAACACAGTTTAGATTTGTATTGTGTAAGTCATATTCTTTCCAGGTCCACATCAAACGAGGTAAGCGTGCGCTATATTTAGATTATTTTCACCTTTGTACCTCGCCATCTGACAGCCTTTTCCGATGGGAAACTGCTGTTATATAAGGCAAGCATTGCTCTCTCCAATGCCACCAGACTCCTTCAGACAAAAGTCATTTTACTTCACACAGCACAAGAGTTCCTGGTCTACTGCCGACTTGCCTTGCCTCTGTTAGTTTGTTTGTGTTACTATGTGACTATGGTGAATCTGAACTAACCCTTTTAAACTCCAAAGTCACACAATAACACATAAAAATTAATTAATTGAGGCAGCAGTAGACCAGAAACTTGAGGTAAAATTACTGATTTTGCTTAAGGAGCCTGGTGGCTTTGGAGAGAGCGATATTTGTCTCATATAAAAGGCAGTTCCCCGTCCGAAAAGGCTGTCTGAGACCAAAGTAAAGCAATGAAAATATTCTAAATACAGTGTGCACTTAAACTGATATTGGATCCTTTTTAAAAGGGCTAAAAGATGTACATCTACGTTGACTCTTACCACAGCTGTACATTGCTAAGCTTCCAACACCATCTACTGTGGGTGATACACTGGCTATCAATACGTTCAGCGGCAGCATTTCAAGGGAAAGAAGTTTTAAGTTTTTATGTTATTTTATCCAGTTGTATTACACTGTCCATTGACAGTAAGGGTTGTCACATGACATGAGCTATGAAGGCTGTCTTCACAGATTTTGTACCAAACACTGTTCTCTTTGAGGAGTGCAGAAAGAACGAGGTTGCATCTCTTCCATTGCTGCAGTTGTGTTTTAAAGATTCATAATTCAATCTGTAAAAAGAACAAAATGGATGATGACACAGTGTGATGTTCCCTGGTCCCCATTAATGTTAGAGCCACGGAGCTGTCATGTGTCACAGTGACTTTGGTGTTGGACTGACACTCTGCCGTGGCCCTGAGACTCGAATTACAAAAGACAGTGTCCCACGGGATCGGCAGCACTGCTGTCAGTGATCTGAGTGGCTGTTACAAGCTGATTGTGTTTGACTTGTTTGATGCATTTGATTGTCAGAGAACATATAATGTGGCTCCTCACCGAAACATCTTATCTATTCAGGAGAAAGGAAGTTATTATGCGTGTTTATGTTATTGTACTGCAGCAGTCTAATTCAAACTGTGAGGTCTATCAGCTCGTCAGGGTTGTGTGTCTGTTCTCTGGTTCTCAGTGTGCGTTCTGATGGGAGGACTGTATGTTGGCATGTCTGTGTGTTTGTGCAGCCTAGATTCTCCTCCAGCACAGAGTGTATTTATAGAACAACCCCCTCAAATCCCAACCATAGCAAAGTTGCCTGCACACACACACACACACACAGGCAACATGCTTCCCAATCATGTTTCTCTGTGACAGTGTAGAGAGGACTTTCAAACCACACACTGTTGGAGAGCAGTATGTTTTTTTTCTGTTATTGTATTGATTGTTGAACACTAGTATGGCATGTTATTGTTATACAGAATATGGATTAATGGGAGGAAAAATGCATTACCTCTAAAATATAGATATTTAAATTGTAAAATGGCTGTTAATTAAACCAAGGACAGTGCACCAATCCAGTGCGATAACTGATTTCTAATGTACTTTCAGTAAATCATTTTAATGATGAACGTAAAAACTAGGGATGCACAATATAGATTCTTTTCAGTCGATGCAATAATTACCTGCCTCTCATGGTCGATACCAATAAGATAACAGATAATTTCACATTTATTTATTATTTATTTATTTTGTATTTTAAAAAGAAGTTGTTATAACCTGCAGTTTATGCATGCCTAAGAGAAAAGCTGAGATGCAGTTAGCAAAGATGGATGATTTAATATTCCATAGCTCTAATCTAACGACTATCACTATTTACAACAAAAACTAAGAACAGCACTGAAGTAAATGATGGTCTTTAGCTGTGTGTGTTGTGTTTTGATGAAAAGGTCCAGACCAAGATATATTAGGTCTGGGTTAGGTTATCTTTATTGTCCCCTCAGGGAAATTTGTTGTGCAGCAAGAGTTTACATAAAAAACACAATATAAAAGGGAAACACAAGATAAAAAAACACATACTAGTACAAGGGAATGGAAATTTTATATCAAGTACAAATAAGCAAGAACGCCAAAGTGCAGGTGTGCAAGAAGTGCACTGCAGTCAAGGTGTTAGTCGCTATTGAGCATATCTATAGGACTTGGAATGAAAGAGGCTTTGAGTCTTTTATTCCTCCAAACAGGTGCCCTGAAATGTGTACCTGAGGGCAGTAGCTCAGACTCCCTCTGGAGTGGGTGGTCCTGACAGGCCAGTATATCATTAGCCTTCCGAAGTACCTGCCTGTTATAAATGACCAAAAGCTTGATCTGACTCCTCCCTGTGATTTTACTGCAGTTTTCACAAGACTTTCACAGGTCAACTCTTACAGGACAGATTAACGTTTCCAAACCAAGCAATAATACAGAAAGTTAAAACAGATTCAATGAAACATCTGTAAAAGAGTTTCATCATCTCAGTGGAAACATTAGAGGAGTTCATTTGTCTCAAGAAATAAAGTCTTTGTAGGACCTTTTTTGAGGAAAAGTCAGCATGGGATGCAAAAGTAAATTTGTTATCAAGAACAACACCCAGATTTTTATACGTCTCAAGTTACTATTTCGATATCCACACCTTGTACAACAGTTGGCAGGTCGAAGTGATCTCCATTTATTCTGACAAAAAGAGGTACAGTAAATAACAAAATCCTCCAGTCAGTTGTGATCATATAACTGGAGCCCCTGCACAAATTACAATATGTGAGTACTGCCGCTAGTGGTCTCTGTCACATTAAAATGATAACAAAAGATGTAGTTTGATGAAATAAAATGGCTACTCACTGTCAACTCTGTCAGATTTTCAGTTTCAAGGAACAGACATTTAATACATTTAATAAAAGATTGAATTAGGAGGCTGGACCGTTACAAGGTTTAAAAGCCAAGAGTTTGATCTTTTAAAATATATTTTCCAGCATAACTGAAGAGTAAAAATCAAAAACCCCACAAAATACAGTTTTGTCCCAATGCTCAAGAATGAGAGCAATAATAATATAAATTTCCAATTATCGGGTGATAACTTGTGAGCTCTGATATTTACCATGCATCCCCAGTAAAAACACAAATCTTATCCCATTTAATTGTTATTTATTTTCTAAAAGAGGAGATTTTCTGTGGATGCTTCAGAAAAAATACGGTGCTCAGTTTTATACTAAAAATAGCATCAAAAATGATGCAATGAAAAAAAAACATAGGAAAAAAGCCTTTAAGATCAAAGCAGGTTGCGACTCAGTTTGACGGGATGCCATGCAAACACACTACAGTATGCTAAATGTTTCATTGCTTGCACACACTAAATTTTCTTTACATGTCATATACTGGTGAGGATTTAACCTCTTACACATACATTCTGTTCCTTCCTGCTGTTCCTCGCTCATTTTTTCTCTCCATCTCTATCTTTCTAAAACACATACACACACACACACACAGATACACACACACATATTTCTTATCAGGCACACCGTGCTCATCGCAGAGCCCCGGGGCGATAAGCCTGAGCGTGAACGGTGTGTGAGAAACCCCCACCTCTCTCCTCCTGAGCTCCTTACATAACACATAACCACCCAGCCCTCCAGGGGTTGCCAGCAACACACCACAGGAGTGTGTGTGTGTGTGTGTGTGTGGACATACATGTACTCAGTGATCCCCCGCCTCAGTGAAATCCACAGGACTTGAAGTGGGAAGAAATCACGCATGCTGTAATGCTTGATAATATACAGCGTGACATCATGTTTTATTCACGCGAAAGCATGATGGGAGCTCACTGACGGAGCACTTTTCATTAGATGCTCAATCACAGCAGCAGCACATATCTGCCCAGCGCTTGCACCGTTATTTCTCCGTCACATGGCAGTTTGACAGAACATTAACGAGCCGCCAAACGGCATGCACATTCTGAGATTCATTATTACGTGAGGGATGGAACTGCTCTGACATGTTATACCATTAAAGGAGAAATCTGGGTTGGAATAACTGTTGTTGTTTGGCCGTCTCACATTAATTTGAGTTCAAATTAATGCAGAATGTTCGTAGAATGAATAAGTGTCTGTTCATGAGTTGTAAGAAATCATTAATAATCTTTTTGAAGGAGTAGATTTTTATAACAGTTAAAATGAGCAATTTGTTAATGGGGTCTGGCAGGCAGTAAGACAGGTAGCCACTGAACTCAAACTCTACAATGTGTATTTTCAGAGCAGTGGGGTTTTGTCTTCAGGATAACAGCTTAACTCTACATTGACAGACAATTGACTGATGTAAACAGCAGATCAACTCACAGTGTAGGACTCGTTGCTACTTATTACTGTGAAATTACAATGTTGCGCTCGTCTTGCACTCCTGCAGCCTGCATGAGCTTCTTCACGTCTGGAGAGGAGGGAGCAGGAGGAAACAACCTACTTCAACCATAGACTGTATATTAAATTGGGATTCAACCTGTGTAATATACAGTCTATGGACCCAACTCACTATTTTGGACTGCAGTGCTCATTAACAGTGGAACAGTGATGTTACAGTGTTATGAGTTTGTGTTTAATCTGGCGTGTATCTGATCCACCAGCCAGCACTTATTTTAGTGAGTGTTTGAATAGGTTCGCCTGTCATTCCCACAGTCTTCTCCCACTAAAATAGCGTGACTAAGTCCAAAATGTGCAGAAAAGTACTCTATGCCAAATTGACAAGATGACTGTCGACATTTAACACCTTTTATCTTCTGTCTCTGGAATTATGTTTTTATAGACGTGTAAGGAAGTGTTGATGTGTCATATTTCTTAAATACATAGGTATAATATTTTCCACAGAAAGTGCAGGAGATTTAGTTTAATTCACACCGCTAAATACAGTGTAATTTTTAATGTTTTGTCACCACTACGTAATTAATTCATTAATTTACCACCCACACTCATAACTATACAGTAACTAGGCACCTATGTTGCACTCATCTTATGCTCCTGCAGCGTTACTGCAGCCTGCCTGAGCTTCCTCAAGTTTGGGGAGGAGGGGGTGGTGGGAAACGGCTTGCTTCAACCATAGATCCTATATTAAATAGGATCTTAACCTATTTAATGAACAGTCTATGGCTCCAAGTCACTATTTGTATTGCTCATTTTTGGACATGCGGTTGTTACGTTACGTATTGCTCCTTTAACACACCCAACCACCGTAAATGTCAGTATATACAGTATGACTGCAGACGGTGTGTATCCAAACGTGCGCGGCGTGTGTGTATTTTTAGCCCAGATAATGAATGCAGGCTTGTCACAGAGATAAAATGAGGTTTAATATTCTCGATGGAAAGTCATCTGTTGTTTGGCCTTCCTCATTACTTCCAGGTCTTGAATCCAAATGCTGCGAGGGGAAAGGTGATCTGCCCTCTGTCGTGACTCATTTAAATGCTAAGGATGCTTTTCTCCCCTCATCCTTTTCATTTTTTACTCTCATCTCTTTCGCTTCCTCAATTTCTTCAACTCCTTATTTCATTTTACTGTCTCATTATTTCCTCTCTCTCTCCCTCTGTTTCCACCTACCATCCAATTTTTGTCCTGCCTCGCCACCTCTCCTCCTCCTCCTTCACCCTCTCACACAGCTGCATCTCTTCCTCTCGTGCTCAGTCTCCCCAGCGATGTCAGTCTGAAAGTAAAAATCACCGCCATCCCCTTCACCTGACACTTTCGCCTTCTATGGTGTACCATCCGCAGGGATTTCAAGTGATAAACAGCACTCTGGAAATAGATTTCTACTGTACCATTGTGTGTGAATTGATGAAGTTGTACTTGACAAAACTATTCTGCGTTTGTGTAATGAAGCATGCTAATGAAGCACACTCTCAGGGCAGCGCGAAAAACTCCATTCCTGTCAAAACCAATTTCCGCTCAACTGCCGAGGTCAACTAAAGGCCAAAGCAGAGTTTGTCTGTAGCTTTGGGAAGAAACAGACCTAAAGTGTCCTCTGCAGTCAACGTCGAGGGGAAATCGGCAAGCAGACTTTTCTTAAAAATTAAAATTAGCATCTTCATCAAATACGTTCCTCGGGCTCAGCCTGTAATCATGATGGCTTTGCAATTATTCAAGTTTCGCTCGCATTCACACTGCCTTGGAAGGAAACCGCTTTTGTCTCATATGTGAGCTGTCTGCTGTTGTACCTCATATGAAGAAGACAGATGGCGAAGCGGCATAATCTGATGTTTTCTAACTGGCACGCTAGGAGGCCAGAGGGCTTGTGGGTGCATGTGAGTTTGGAGGTGGAGGTGCAGTCACTGCAACCAGGCTTCATAGGGAAGTGCAGCGTGCAACATGCACACCATCAAGTGAAGTCTCAAGCCTTCACAGTTTTAGGTTACCTGCTGCACCGTCTGAAAGTGGGACGATGAAAACAGGCCACAGGCTCTAGGTCAGTGGGAAAAAAAGATGCTGCAGAGCACTGCTGCCTCCAGTGCCAGTCATCCAACCAATCAGCTGCTGATTCACACATGAGGTCATCGGGTGAAGTAGTTAGGCTTTTAGGCTCATCACTCGTCCGAGCTGGGGAAAAAAAAAGTTTGCAGGCTGCCAATGATGCTTTTTTCACTCAAGCAAATGTTCAATTTGAAGACGAAAATTAAAAAACCTAAATACAATAATTTAGTTTAAGTTAAGTTTATTTTGCTCATTTCAATGTATACTTTCCAATACTAGTTTTGCAAAAGCAGTAATACATCCTAACATAAACTTCTTATACACATTCCATGACCGAAAAAGAGGAGGAGGAATAACATCTTATATTAACTTAATAATGACATATTTCATAGCATAAATACAGATCATTCAACAATACATAACCAGTCACTTAAAATATTCAAACAAATACAATCGATGACAGTGATCTAAACATAAATAATACTCAGTAAGTTCATAATGTCCTTTTTTTCTCTATAAAATTTCTTAAATTGATTCATATTTGAGCAGTATTTTAAATCATTGTCCATGTACTGACATACACATCTGTTTTAATGTTGTACATGAATATGGACCTTTGAAATTAAATTTTCTTGTGTGATCTTTATCATACAGTAGAAACGACCTCTGTAGATTTTCAGACTTCATTATGACTAACAATTTTTTTAAATCAGCTAAATCTTAATTTACAGCTCATGTAACTTGATAAACAGTCTGTTGGTTTGTTCTCTTGCATTCACCTTATTCACAAGCCTTATTGCTCTTTTCTGTAATTCGTGCAAAGATTTAGTATTTGCCATAAACATGTTGCCTCACACCTCTGTGCGATATCCAGAATATGGAAGAATAAGTGAATAGTACAGAATAAAAAGTTCAGCAAAATCTGAAGTGTCCTTTTCTGTTTAAAGCTGCAATACTTTACATACTTTTCTCTTTATACAATATATTCTATATGAGGTACAGTAAGGTTGTGGTTCATTGTTACACCCAAAAACTTCAGTTCAGGATAAAGTCCATCTATTACCATTTTGATATGATTTTCCTTGTATCAGAGACAGTTTATTTTCATCAAACCACCTCTTAAATTTGACTGTGTCACATACTAGACTCCTTTAGATGTTTGATCTACAAAAGCTGCTCCTAAAAGTAAATAAAGTTAAGTTACATTTGCAGCAAATCAAAGTGTGACGTTCTGAGATCAGTGCAAACTTTACAGGACGGGCAAAGTCATCTTGTATGTTTGTGACAGCAGCTGATTGATGACATTTCTTAATGTCCCTGTCGGCAGTGACGCCCAGAGGGTCATGTGCAATAAAAGTAGGACACTGCTAAAAGTAAAGGTAAAGTGACCACATAGGATTTCATAAAAAAAATCTCATCTTCTAGCTGCAAAGTGACAGAGAGACCATCAGGAATTAACCAGAGGATAGAAGTGAAATTACCAAACCCAACAGACAGAGACTAAACGCTTGAGTGAGTTTTAAAGGTCACTGTTGCTTCTGTATCCTGTCTGGGGGTCGGCAGACAAAGAATATTAAATTGAATGTTAAACTTAAAAGACGTGATAAATCTATAACATGGTGATATGATAAAGGGATACATCGACCATTCTCTAATGGTGCGTTCCAGTTACCTCGGAAGTCAGAACTTCGAAAGAGATTGACCGAGCTCCAGAACGAGAAGTCAGAGGAAAACTTTCTTGTGCTTGTTAACAATGCGTTATGTGGTATTTTGGGCATATAAACACTTAGTGAATACAGTGTGTCATTCCTTTTCAGCAGCAGTTTGCCTTCAGAGTGATATGTTTATAAATCTGCAGCCTCTGAGAAGTGCTGTGCCAAAGCACAGTGGTGTTGCGCAGACCTACCACGTTGCCCTTTGCATTTTTTATGCAAATTTCAACTGAGGGTGCAAAATGTTAAAATGAGGATGCAGTGCATGCTTTTGCACCCTCGTAGAACCGAGCCTGCATGCTAATATCTGCTATTTATATTAGAGCAAATATTAGCATGCTGTTTAATGTATTCCTTATGCTGTTTAATGTATTCCTTACGCTTTTGTGTTTTTGGTTTTAGATAGGCTAAAATAGACTAAAATTTAAAAAAAACACCACACCATCATATGTTTGTTAAAGACAAAATGTGCATCCACTCATGTCATATACATGATTCGCTGCCCGTGTGGCCTTGCATACATTGCTAAAACAACTAGAAAACTTAAACAAAGAAAATTAGAGTGCAATCTGCTGATAGGACAGAGAATATATTTTTTATTTTTTTATTTTTTTATTTTTTTATTTTTTTATTTTCTAGAAAGGCTAATCATGCAGAAGGCTTGATTTATTAGATACTTACCCACCCAAGCTGATGCATTCTTGAGTTGGGCATCTACTAAATATTACACATTGATTTGACCTTTTCTGCAAATCCTTGATTAAAAGTATCAAAGTTGACCTTTCTAAATTGTTTTTTGAAAAATATGCTCCAGTTTATCAAGTCATTATATGTTATCCATGGCTTCTAGAGTTCACTTCTACTATATAAACTATATGGATGTTAACTTGTGTAGTGACATTCATGACCATTTAATAGCTTTTTGGGATAGATGTAATGATTGATGACACATGATGATACTTGATTTTTTCAATTTTTTTGACTTGCAGGGTGTGTAAGGTTAGATGCATATTTAACATTTATTGTCATTTGTTTCAGTTCTATTGTCTGGCTGATGATGCAACAAGCAGTTTCAGTTGCTGATTAATCTCAGCAGTCCTCTGATTTGGTGATTAAAAAGTGAATCAGTCTCTATGTTTGTATATATGTGGAAATGCTTGGATGCTGCCAGCATACTTGATGAAGGTCGTTCAGACCGAAATGTCAGTATTCAATAAATATGTCAGTTGAAAGCGAGACTTTCTGTCATTACCTTACCATTACTGAAGTATATGCAATCCAGAGTCATGTCTGTCCTCTAATGTACAGCACATCAACCATCTTTGACTGTACTAGTGAGCCTAAATCATAAATCCATTGCTGTCTGTCCAGCACTGTAGTTGTGTGGTGATTCAGTGACTCAGTATGCGACGGAGTACCTCTGCATGGCCGCTTCCCACATCAGATAAAACACTTAAACAATTACTGTCTTATCTGCTGTGGTGGGAGAAGAGCTTGTGGCCTCATTATGACCAGATTAGAGAGAGGAACAGAGCCCAGTCCCACTCATTCCTCACTCCTCATCGTCAGTCCATCGGGCCCTCAGGTGACACTAACCACATTACTGTCTTCACAGAGACGGACGGAATGATAGTCGAACATAACTGGCTGGGACTCACCACCACACTTCCATCACAAATTTCACTCTTGCTATTTTCTTTTTCGTTTTAGTTGATGATGCCTAAATAACAATAATGTTAATAGTGTAGAAAAGGTTGTGTATTCATCCAAGAGCACCATATCAGTGTCCACTGAATAATATAATACTGTATCAAGGAAAAAAAAAATCATTGTTATTAGTTTAGTTCAGTTTAAAATAATCATATTAGACATAATGGAGATCTGTGAAATGACAAGCTATCTGAAGCTTGAGAACAGGGGCAAAGACAATAAGCAGTAAGCAATAATAAATAATAAAGTTAATAATATTGTTCATTAAATTGTTGCAGTATTATTACATCTATGGGTGTAGCACTTTTCAAAAGCAAAGCACTAAACATTGAGGATGATGAAAAGTAAAACCCATTAAACCACTGAATTCAGAATAAACCTGAGTGATACTGGATTTTTAAGGCTGATATTAAAATAAAACTTACTAAATCGAAGGAGAAAAAAAAGAGTTTATTGATCAGTATGTAATGTGTAATGTAATATGATATTTATGTATGGTTAATTAGCATAAATAAATGGGATATAAAAGACCCAAATATCTGAAACTTTATTATGAGCATTAATTAAACCTATAATATGTAACATTTACACTTAAAAACATCTAAAAACATGAGAAGTATGTCATATTTTCAAGTTATCCCAGATGTTTCCAACAATGTTCAAAAGCAGAAGAATTTGTAATTTATTCAAGGTAACAGTGCGTTTCCTGTCAGGTGTTACTTCTGGGAAAATATGGGACGGGTGAGGAAGGAAACTGGCGAATGTGAATAAACGTAATGTGAATAAAGCTTTAATACTCTAATACCATGTCCATGAACATGATTTCTGCCTGAGTCACATCAGAAACAAAGAAGACAACAATTACCATGATCCCACAACAATAACATCTTTTGTTATTGTTTTGTTATATGAGAAGGAGCCCTAGTGGCAGAATTTACATACGTGTTTGTTTTCAAAATAACCTCAAACTTTTATTATATCTTACATTACTGTTATGTATCGGAATCATTGGTTGTATCTATCAGGTTTGTATTAATAATCAAAGATCAGAAGTATCTGTCATACTATCATAATGTGACGTCTTTTCCCTTCGATTTTTCATCGACAAAGATCTTGTCAATAACATACATTAGCTGGCTCTCATGATTGAAATTTGAATTACCCGGTTTGTCTTCTGTGCCACAGTTGCTGCTGCTGTAACTGTAAAACAAGTGTTACAAACAGGGCACAAAATTAGCACCAGCCTCCAGACAAATGCTGGTAAAATATGCAAGTGACTGGTAGATTTTCTTCACTCACAAGCCAAAGAAAAATAATGTTAATCTGTTGAGTTCTTGGAAGAATTCGAACCCTCTCAAGCCATTTGGCTGGTGGGAAAAAAAAATGTTAATTTTGCACCCTGGTTACAAAGAATTGTAACGAGGAAAAACTAATCCCACACTCAGAGTGAAAGCTTTCATAAACTGGGTTGAAGCTGAATTAGTAACAGCTGCATAAAAATAGAGTGGACTATAAAAAGTCGGTTTTTGAATATCAGAACAATGACTAAAACAATAAATGCAAGGGAAATAATGGCATAATAAATTTGGAGTAAAAAAAGAGATAAAGAAAAGTAAAAGGAGGGGCAGTTTTAGGGGATGGCAGTGATTTTTACCAGGCTGCTCTTACATCTCCTCCTCATGCTTCTCTTTCTGTCTCTGTTGCTCTCTTTCATGTGCACACAATGTAAAAAGACTCTCAGAAATTCAACAATAGCGTTTGAAAGAATGATGAAATCTTAATGCTGTCTTTGTACTGTCACACGCACTATCTCTCTCTCCATTTCTCACTTTGTCATTTTGTATTTTTCTGGCCCGCTCTTCCACTCGCTGCATGCATCTCTCCCTCTGTTCCTCTGCAGGGCAGCGAAGGCAGGCCGGCTGTTTGTGTTGCAGGCAACCAGTGATCTCCACTCTAGCATGCCCTTACATTTCTCCTGGTGTTTTTTCCTCCCACTCAATACAACAGTTACATTAGAGTTGTCATTGGCTGTCTGAATGTGCTCTGACAGCTGCTGACAAGCCCCCTGGCCTCATTATTTATCTAATCAACAACCAGGCAGCTTTAACATTTAGCATCGCTGTAAATTGTTGTTGTCCCCATGTAAACTCCATCACAGGGTGTTTAGATGTTATTTACCACAGGCCTGATGCTGTTATGATGGACATAACTGTGAGGAAATAATAATATGGAAAGTTAACTTCTAAAAGTCGCTA